>CAUYRH010160246.1:0-63131 GCA_963574655.1 Perodicticus potto
TGAAATCTCTCCCACTACCAGGAGCTTTGGTGTTTTCTGTATTCTTTTCTGTAAATCAATTCTGCCTTATCACGGACGGGTGGGGGGGGGGAAATAATGTAATGAAGAATAATAAAATACATGTATTTAAAAAAAAAAAAAAAAAATTTGGCGCCCGCAGCACAGTGTTTTCGGTGCCAGCCACATACACCAAGGCTGGTGGGTTCGAACCCAGCCTGGGCCAGCTAAACAACGACAACTGCAACAAAAAATAGCCGGGCGTTGTGCCGGGCACCTGTAGTCCCAGCTACTTGGAAGGCTGGGGCAAGAGAATCACTTAAACCCAAGAGTCTGAGGTTGCTGGTGAGCTGTGAGACCACAGCACTCTACCAAGGGCGACATAGTGAGACCCTGTCTCAAAAAAAAAAAGTTAAAAAAGAAAAGAGAATATACGTACTGTGCTTTGAACTTCTTTCGAAAATAATTAATGATCTTTAAAACTTTTCACGGCACATCTAAGATCCTCTCATCAGTGTGTGTAGCATACTGGCTGAAAAATCACAGCTTTAGAAGATAGCAATTTGCAGTTGCCTCCACCAACCCCAACCACTTGCCATCACTGGGCCATGAACTTGGGTTATTTGTTGCCTTGCACTTCACAGAGAGGGGGCTGATGGGAAGGTCTCTCCCATGAGGTCTCCCACTGTGCATGTAGATGAGTTAGCTTGGTCCATACTGGTAGAGTTAGTAAATAATTCAGGTGCCTCAAAAACAACTGTTTGAAGTGTTTGGGAAGAAAAAAATAGCATTTTGAGGATATTATCAAGCTCCACTTGGCTTGGGTAGCAGAACGAGGGCATTCTTTTTTTTTTTTTTTCTTTTTTTTGAGACAGAGTCTCACTCTGTTACCCTCGGTAGAGTGCCATGGCATCATCATAGCTCAAAGCAACCTCAACCTTTTGGACTTGAGCAATCTTCCTGCCTCAGCTTCCTGAGTAGCTGGGACTGCAGGCACCCACCACAATGCCTGGCTAGTTTTTCTATTTTTAGAAGAGACAGGGTCTCACTCTTGCTCAGGCTGGTCTTGAACTTCTGAGCTCAAGCAGTCCATCCACCTCGGCCTCCCAGAGTGCTAGCATTATAGGTGTGAGGAGGATGTTCTTTTCCTTCCTTTCTACCTTCTGGTCACATTACACTTCCTTGGGATGCCCTGGAAGAGACTCATTTGGGAGTCACTTTTCTTTAACATCCAGAGTTATTGGCTAGGGTGCCTGCAGCAAGGGCTGGTCTGCAAAATGACGCGGCCCTGTAAGGAATGATGGAAACTATGTGAGCTGCTTTTAATAGCATAAATGCAGCTCAGCACAGCCTTCCTTCTCCCGAGCCCCCGTGTGCTGGTGGCCTGGCACACATGTTCTATGGCCCAGACTGAAAAGCCGATGGCTGTCTCTGCAGGGCAGCTGATGGGCCTGAATTTCCTCTAGACACAGCATGGGAGTCTCCGGTATTAAGCCCATCACACTAGAGACCAAAATGTAATTTTCTGGCCCAAGAAAATGAACTTTTGGCTTCTTTTTAGATCAGTGTAGAGCAGGTAAAGGAGCTTGGGACTAAGGTTCAGGAGAGGGTTCCGAGTCCCACAGATGTCACATGCTGGCTGCGCGACTTGCCCTCTTTCTGAACCTCCCTTTCCTTCCTCCACGCAGCTCCCCCTCTCCCGGGCAGCCCTGTGGGACTGTGAAGCCATGAATGTCCGCAACAGTGAATTTCCCAGTGACAGCGGGGCTCTGTCTGACTCTAACAGCAGAACTCTCCGCAGTAAAGGAAGAGGAGGCGATACCAGAACTGCTTCTTCTATTCATTTTAATCTCACCTCTATTGTCTATATGAGTGCGGTGGTACATATGTACAATTGGTCAATCACCTTATAAATAATGTATTGGTAGTTTGTGTTTTCAAGTTTTTTGCTGAAGGGAGGTAACATCAGAAAAGTGTGGAGACTGTGGGGTGGTCAGGAAGTCACCCTGAGGCTCTGCTCACAGGCTGGGCCCTTTGTCATGCCAGTGATGCTCTGGATGCTACATAATCCTCCCAGAGATGGTGTCTCAGAGCTTGGAGTGCAGAGGCCAGGGCTGGCCGTGGGGAGAGAATGAGCCTGGAGCAGCACCACTCACCAGACATGTGCCTAATCCCTGTGAGCCCGTCTCCTCCCTCGCTAATTAGGGGTAGTAAGACATTGCCTATCTTCCAAGGTTATGTAAAAGATTAAACGAGATAATACAGATAAAGTGTGTGTTCATTTCCAGTTGCCCCTCTTCCCCCAACGTGGGATGCTACTCTGTACACGTTTCATTTTAGATGCTTAAAAGATGGCTTTTTGATTTCCTGGAAAATTCTATTTATTGACTTTATTGCTTCTCCTGTCTCACAGTTAAGCCTCCTCTACCAGATGCCAAAGCCTAGACCTATGTGCAGTGAGGTGTTAATGCCGAGAGGGCGGTGCCAGGGAGAATCCTGCCTGGTCCTTCCAGTCCCCTGAGCACCTCACGCTTCTACGGGTTTGGGGTTCGTCCAGGAGGCAGGACAACATTCAAGGACTTTTAAGAAAGGGTGTGCCTCCCCTAGAGGGGCCATCCACCCACTCCCGCCTCCAGGAGGGGACAGCTTGAGTCTTTGTGTCCTGATTCAGAGTCCATTGTCAAACTCAGTGACACAGGGAACAAGTCTGTTGTTGAAAGAAAGTTCCAGCTTTCTTACTATCTTGTTGGAAGCCTTGGGCAAGTCCCTCAGTTTTTCTTGGCTTCAATTCCCTCAGTAGTAAAAAGGGGTGAGTAATATCTGGGTTGCCGACCTCCGAGGCTTGGTTCACAGGCCAAATCAGATGCTTCTGAATGAAGATAGTAAGAAATGAAAGGGATTATAACTAGTAAGCTTCCTGTGGGCCCAATTAGTACCAAGCCATGCTCAATTTTTGCATTTTCATACGGAAAAAAAAATACTACTTTTGGCAAGGTACTGCCCCGTGTCCTCAGCTCTGAGAGGTGAGGGACTTAACGTGATCACCTGCCTTATCATCATCCCTGCCCCGCCTGCTGAGGCCAATTTCCGGCACACACAGAAAAGCCCGTGGCTGTGGTCAGGAACAATCGGTCACAGTGCTCTTCGCGTGTTGTTGATCCTTTCATTTCCTCCAGCAGACTCCTGCCGGGGACTCAAGTCTCAGTTTTGTGCTCCTCTTTTGGGCTAATCATCCACAACAGCCCTGAGCACCCAGCCTCTCTCTCCACTTTGGCTGTGCCGCTACAGCTCTGTATGGCAAGATCGCTAATTGGGACGCCATCCCAGCCAAACGGGCGAGAGAGACTCAAGGAGCCGGTTCACTGGACCTCAAATATCCTGCCCCAACTTTACAGCTCAGACGGCCCTGGAGGAAGCATGACTCATACCCAAGAGGTGAGGCCACTGCTTAGGGAAGGCCTCCGCAATGACATTTTTCACGCCTTTAATAAACCACTGTATTATTAGAACTCACCAAAGCTGAATTTAATGAAAGTCTTAGGCCCTAAGGCCTGGACTTTTCTTTTGTATTGCAAAATGAAACCAACTGGTTCAATTCAAATTAACCCCAGAAAAGGCAGGGGCTTTAATTACAGTTTCTTTCATTCTCCCCCTCCACCCACCTACTTTCTTTTTCTCTCTCCCTTTCTCTGCTTTCTTATTTTCAGATTTTGCTGGCGTCTATAATGTCTTGGAAGAAACGGAAATGTACAAGAGGAAGAAGAAATAAAACATGACAAATATGTCCAGATATAGTCACAAATTTCTCTCAGGTTTCCATAAGGAAAGTTACTGATTACTGACACAAATTCATATAATTTTTTAAAAAACAAGAATGAAAAGGCAAAACATGAAAAGTCCTCTCAAGTTGTATTAACCAGAGACACAATCTGGTTTAAAATTCAATTTTATGAATGCTTTTTTAAATTAGATCTGCTAATATTCCACCCGGGGGTACAATACTGGTACCCCAACCCCCCCAAACAAATAAATAATCATTCCAGAAATAATAAAAAGATAAGTTCTTTCTTTTTCAAGTTTCTGGGGATGAGCCCTCAGAAGGTAAGGGGGTGCAGGGGTGATGTTAATGAAACGTGCTGGTGTGCACCTGGCCTTCCACCCTTCAGGAGCTACGGTGGCAGGAAACAGCTCTGCGGCAGCTTCCACGTTTGCAGGAGCTAGTGAAAAGACATCTTTTTTCCCCTCACAGCTACGTTCATGTTCATAAACAAATGTTCACTCTCCAGCCTTCACTCCACTTTGGCACATATTTACCCAATAGACTAGGCCTTCAAATGCCTCCTTGTCCTTTACTGAGCAGAAAGGTACAAGGGCCCACCCCTTGAAGACCTTCCCGCAGACAGGTCAATCACCCCCAGAGGCTGGGAAGCCCACTTGAGCTACTGGACCAGGGAGTCAACCAAGATGTGGAGAGGGAAACTATTTCCAATGCACTGCTTTTAGCTTGGAGAGGCAGGCTGTCGAGAGGGGCTGGGAAAAACCGGGGCCCAGAACTGCCTTTGTCTTGGCTGATTTCTCTTTTGGGGATCAGGCTCGCTCCAATTCCTGCAGGGAAGTCCCTGCTTGGCATCAGGGCTGGCCTGAGGCATAAGATCCTAATTATTTGAATGGTATTTGTTTTCATAGCTCCTTTTTTTTTTTTTTTTAAATGTGTCCAGGTCGATGGCATTTTAATGCCTTATTAAACAGGGGTTTTACAGCAGTCTGTCTGTTCAGTCTCTGGGCCCATGCCTGCACTTTGTGTGCAGGGATTTTATCTTTCCTGCTGGCCGAAAATATTTTCCGAATTCCCCATAAAAGTTTTCGAGATTTCCTAAGACAAATAGAGCTCTACCAGCTCTAAAATGACCTTGATGCAGTCAGGATTATATTCAGACACATGCTTTCTCCGCTGTTTACACACAGAACTGAGCCGCACTTGTACTCATTAACTGCCATCATGAGAACACCGAATTTGCTCCACAAATGTGCTGGTGCATAAAAGCACAACTCTACCTGGGATGGCTCACCAAGAATCCCAGGCTTTACTGGCTTCTTCCATCCTCTCAGATGCTGCCTTGGCTTTGAAGGTGGCATCAGTAAAGCCCAACCTGGATGAAGGGTTTACACGAGAGTGGGCAGCAGGGGAGCAGGCAGGCAGGCGGACCTGCAACAGAGTTGTGCGTGAAGACTGAAGAACAGTCTAGGAGAAAGTCAGCCAAAAACCTGTGTTTACTTGCCAGTGTTTAAGATTTCTTTTTTCTTTTTTTTTTTTTTGCAGTTTTTGGCTGGGGCTGGGTTTGAACCCGCCACCTCCGGCATATGGGGCCAGCGCCCTACTCCTTTGAGCCACAGGCACCGCCCATGATTTCCTGAGAATAAATTGTCTTTTCAGAGGGAAGCTGAACTGAGAAAGTACTATAATAAGCCACAAGTCAGGCAACTTAGTGTTATGGAAAGAACCTAGAACAGACACGGGTTCAAATTTCTGGCACAATTTAGTGTGTAATTTTGGGCAAAAAAAATCCCTGCAAACCCCCCCAAAACTCAAACCAGTCTCAGTTTATTTTTTTTTAATTTTTATTATTATTTTTTTGGCCGGGACTGGGTTTGAACCCACCACCTCCAGTATATGGGACTGGTGCCTTACTCCTTGAGCCACAGATCCCACCCTCAGGTTATTATTAGAATGGGGAATATTATACATGTATATATCTCAGGGTCATTGTGAGAATTGAAGTAATCTATATAAAACACACAGTCCAGCTGTGCACGGTTGCTGACACCTGTAATCCTAGAACTCTGGGAGACTGAGGTGGCTGGATCTCCTGAGCTCAGGAGTTCTAGACCAGCCTAGAGCAAGTCCCTGTCTCTACTAAAAATTAGAAAAACTAGCCCAGTTATAGATGGGATTGTTTGCTCTTATTTTGATGATTAATTTTTGTTCTCTGTGCAGGTGCCACACCTTCTGAGTATAGGACACTACAATAGGGACTCTTCCTAACAAATGCAAACATTGTAACCTAATTGTTCGTACACGTTTCACATTAATCTGAAATTTAAAAAAAAACAAAAGAAAAACTAGCCTGGAGTCGTGGTGGGTGCCTGTAGTCCCAGGTGTTCAGGAGGCTGAGGCAGGAGGATCCCTTGAGCCCAGTAGTTTGAGTTTGCTGTGAGCTGTGACAGCATGGCCCTCTAGCCTGGAGCAATGGAGTGAGTGTCTCAAAAAACAAAAATTAAAAAAAAAACATAATCCAGGGGCGGCGCCTGTGGCTCATTGAGTAGGGCACCAGCCCCATATACCGAAGGTGGCGGGTTCAAATCCGGCCTCGGCTGAACTGCAAAAACAGAAAAATAGCCAGGCATTGTGGCAGGCGCCTGTAGTCCCAGCTACTGGGGAGGCTGAGGCAAGAGAATCGTCTAAGCCCAGGAGTTGGAGGTTGCTGTGAGCTGTGTGGTGCCATGGCACTCTACCGAGGGCGATAAAGTAAGACTCTGTCTCTAAAAAAACAAACAAACGAACAAACAAAAAAACATAATCCAGTAATAAATAGTAGCTACTATACTATTTAATGAGGGTCTTTAGGACTCAGACAAGCAGAAGCATGGCCACCGTGGGCCCCAAGTCTTTGTTAAGAATTCTGGAAGTGGGGTGGCGCCTGTAGCTCAAGCGGCTAAGGCGCCAGCCACATACACCAGAGCTGGCTGGTTCAAATCTGGCCTGGGCCTGCCAAACAATGACAACTACAACCCCAAAATAGCAAAGTGTTGTGGCAGGCACCTGTAGTCCCAGCTACTTGGGAGACTAAGGCAAGAGAATCACTTAAGCCCAGGAGATAGAGGTTGCTGTGAGCTGTGACGCTACAGCACTCTACACAGCATTCTACCCAGGGCAATAGCTTGAGGCTCCGTCTCAGAAAAAAAAAGAATTCTGGAAGTGGGAAAGGGAGGATGGTCTCAGGGACTGAGCTTCAACTCTGGGCCAGATACAGCAGTAAGGGGTGGAACCGGAATTTAAATTTAGATTTGACTCCCAAACCTGTGCTAGTTCCACTATGCATACAGGGGAAAGTGTTGAAACAGAATATGGAGAATTATGTCAGCTGCCTGCAACTCAATCTAAGCCAGAACAAGACCAGATGGGGCTCACTCTGCTCAGGTGGCATTTAAAACCCCTCCAGTGCTAACTGCTTGTTCACCGAAGCTCCCTTGACGTTTTATTTTGTTGGGTCATTTTTGAGCATTACCTCCTTGGTGGTATTTCACTAAAAATGCCACATTTAACATTTAAGATGGACAAATCCCCTGATAATGAGATGGTAGGAATGTCCGGCCCATTCAGAACATTTCCTCCTTATCCCATGTCTGCTGGCATTAAATGTGTCACAACCAAAGATGGAAGGTTGCTCGAGGACACAATAGAAAAGGACAGTTAACCAGGGGCCATGTTTATGCTTCTATGGTTAAAAACAGTCATTTATTAATTTATTAGCTAAGACTTTCCACTTTCATGAAATTGATTAATCCTTTCAATAATCAAGGCATATCGTATGTTTCATTCCTTGAAATTCTATTTCTTTGTCAAGTCAGCTTAGTCTTTAAAAAATATTGCTTGTTCGGAAGGTGCCTGTGGCTCAAGAAGTAGGGCGCCAGCCCCATATAGCAGGGGTGGCAGGTTTGTACCTGGCCCCAGCCAAAAAAAAAAATATTGCTTTTTCTGATGTTCATGATCTCTTCTTTTTATGTGTTTAGTAATTATTTTAAACATATTTTAAAATAAGTTCTGGATAATAATTCTATTATCTGAGGTTCTTGGCAGGGGGAGGTGACTAATCTAACTCTGTCCTTTATTGGGTCTGCTGGTATTTCACAATAGATTTTTTTTTCTTACATTATTTCATAATGTTGTGAGAACTTACCCTAAGCCAGGCTTTATCACCTATCAGACCTCTTCAGAACAGTTTTGTTTGCTTTTGAACATTAACCTTTTATGCTGATTTTCAGCTTGGGGATTATTAGACTATGTAGGAAGCATAAATTCATACCCCAAATCCAATGGAGGACAAAAGACCAAATTCTTGGTCTTGTTCTGAGTGGAGGTTTGGGGAGGAGAGGGTTTAGCTATTCACAAGTCTCAGTATCAACTCATGTGTTCGCCTGTCCTCACAAGTCAGGGAAAGCTCGAACCCCTGGTAGTCTTAAAGAAGAATAGGTACATAAAACTGGAGGACTTACACCATAAGACAACCTGTTATAAAGCTATAGCATTTAAGGCCGGTGCAAAGGTCACTCAATAGAACAGAGAGTAGCAACAGGCTCACTCTACAGTGGAAAGGATGGTGCTGGGTCAATCAGATATCCACACAAAACAAATGAAGTCTGACCCCTGATGCACACCATTTACAAAATATAAACTCCAGATCGATTGCAATCTAATTATGAACTACAAAGCAATAAAATGTTTAAAGGAAAACATGAAAGAATATCTTCTTGACCTTGGTCGAAGCAGGGATTTCTTTAAAAGGATCCCTCAAAGCATTAGTCATAATGGAAAGCACTGATAAACTGGTCTATATTCAATTAGAAACTTATGTTTAGCAAAAGATAACACTAAGACAATCAAAGGCCAAGTACAGAATAGAACACTTTGAAGGTATTTTTATGTCTATGTGGTCTCAAATCCAAAATACATAAAAAATTTCTATCAATAACAAAAAGGTGGTTGACTCAGTAGAAAAATAGGCAAAAGACTTGCACAGGCTATTTGCAAAAGAGATACTCAACTTGCCAAGAAACATATGCTTAACTTCAAAACTCATCAAGAAAATGAAAATTATGACCCAAATGCAATGTTACTATATTACCACCAGAATAGCTAAAGTGAAAAAGATAATAACAAGTGTTGCTGGAACTGTCATACATAGCTGGCGGGAATGTAAATCGGTACAACTACTTTGGAAAATTGTTTGGTAGTATCTACTAAACTGTTTATCAGTATCCCACAACTACATTTAGTATGAATGTGGGAACATAACCTATGGCCAAGTAATTTCCTTCTTGGGTATATATTCAAAAGAAATGCATACGTATGTTTTGTAAAAGGCATGCATAGAATGATCACAGCGCATTATTCATTATGATCCAAAAACGGGAATAACACAAATGTCCATCTGCACTAGAAAGGACAAATAAATTATGGTATATTCATGCACTGGGTTCTCATGCAGCAATGAGAGTGAATCGATTACAATGAAGTGCAAAGCATAGCTGAATCTTACAAACATAATGGTAAGCAACAGAGGCCAGGATTAAATGAGTACACCACCACGTGTTTTCATTATCCAAAGTCCAAACAGGCAAAATTAAGTCGAAGCTGTTGAAAGTTGCAACAGAGGTTTGCCTTGGAGTGATGAGTAGTAACTAGATACATTGCAAGGATACCTCCGATATGCTGGCAAGAGTCTGTTTGTTGGAAGGGTACTAGTTACATGGATGTGTTCACTGTGTGAAGGTTCAGCAAACCATACAACTATGATTTGAATTGATTTTTGAATGTATGTTGTTGCACTTCAAAAGAGTTTACTAGAGAAGGTTTATTTTAAAAAGATGATCCTTAACTTTTAAAAGAAAAATTTTAAGTTCCCTGATTAGTAACTAGATCCTCTAACTCCAGGTAGTCCCGCTTAAATTTGTAACTTTTAGTTTGAACATTTTCAGTCTAAGGATTTCTCTTACTTCCCTGCAAGCTCAGCTACGTATATTTTTATCCATCTTTCAAGACAGAGCACTTTCATATTAACTAAGTCACAATATTGCCCAAATCAGCAATCTATGAAAAGATGCTGAACGTTAGTAGTGATCAGGGAAACGCAAGAGTGGCTTGGAACAGTCTTAAATTAGCAAATGATTTTTTATTCTTTTATATGTCCTGGATTCACAGATACACTGATTGTCTTCTTGTGCTAGGAAATCTATCTGCCAGCAAAAAAGACGGAGAGAGAAATGGCAGGAGGAGAAATGGCCAGAAACTCTGGTTTGAGTTTACTTTCTCTTTCCTTTGACACCAGCCTGTTTGAAAAGGCTGATTCTTATGGGTATTCCAGCAGATTCAGATTCCTGAAAAGGGTTTTTCTAAAACGTGCTTAGTTGAATCAAAGAAATTTAATAGGACTGTGGATGCGGAATCTTGTATATGGAACTGAGTCCTCAGGTTGGGGGAGAGAGAGTTAAATTAATAATTTTGACATAGGGATATTTTCTCATTAGTTCACAAAGGAGATTATTTCCTTTTGTTAAATCTCCATGTAAACTTTTAGTCAAATTGAGAATAATGCACAAAACCAGAATGAATCCGACAGTTTTAGCCCTCTCCCTCTGTGCTTAGCTCTCTGGTAGATTTCATGTGAGAAACAGAAGGAGGCCGTGCTCCTGTAGTCCAGGGGTCTGTGATTTAACTGGGAACTCAGAAGCAGCACATGTGCTGTAATAGCAAAAATGCAGGGTAGAAGCACTGCCCGTAACCGGGACCATGTGAAAGGAATTCCCTTGACTTCCTTCCTCGGCATCTCCAAACTTAGCCCCCTCCTTATTTGTTTTTACTGTGCATGGTATTTACTTAATACTTTTCCATTATATTTTCTAAGTGGTTATTTTTGAAATGTAGTAAGAAAACAGCTCTTGTTTTGTAAATGACTACTATTATTCTCCTGAGTCTAGTAAGTTCTTATTTAATTCTCTTATATTTTCTTTTCTTTTCCTTTTTTTTTTTTTTTTTGACACAGAGTTTCACTTTGTTGCCCTCAGTAGAGTGCTGTGGCATCTCACAGCAACCTCAAACTCTTGGGCTCAAGCAATCCTCTTGCCTCAGCCTCCCAAGGAGCTGGGATTACAGGCACCCGCCATAATGCCCAGCTATTTTTAGAAATGGGGTCTTGCTCTTGCTCAGGCTGGTCTTGAACTCCTAAGCTCAGGCAATCCACTCACCTTGCCTCCCAGAGGGCTAGGATTATAGGCGTGAGCCACTGAGCCCAGCCCAATTCTTGTATATTTTCTAGTTAATTTTATTTGTAAAGAAGTCACATGTAATTTAATGATGGGATATGTCCTGAGAAATGTGTCACTATGGGACATTGCAGAGTGCGCTTACACACAACTAGATGGTACATTTGTATATTTGTATCTAAACATAGAAAAGGCATAGTAAAACTATGACATAAAAGATTACAAATGGCACACCTGTGTATCATTAATGGATCTTACAGGCCTGGAAGTTGCTTTGTGTGAGTCAATGAGTGAATGTGAAGGCCTATGGAATTTATACACAGTGTATATTTAGGCTTCGCTAAAATTTATTTATTTATTTATTTATTTATTTTTTGAGAAAGGGCCTTGCTCTATTGCCCAGGCTAGAATATAGTGGTATCATCATAGTTCACAGCAACCTCAAACTCCTGGGCTCAAGTGATCCTCTTGCTTTGGCCTCCTGAGTAGCTGGTTTTACAGGTTTGTGCCACCATGCATAGTTAGTTTTTTGTAGAGATGGGGGTCTCACATTGCCCAAGCTGGTCTCGAACTCCTGGCATCAAACAATCTTCCAACTTCAGCCTCCCAAAATGCTAGCATTATAGGCATGAGTTACCACACCCAGCCTTTTCTTCTCCAGTAATAAATTAACCTTAATTTACTGTCAGTTTTTTACTTTATAAGTGTTTTAATTAAAAAAAGTTTTTAAATTTTGTGATTCTTTTGTAATAAGTCTTAGCTCAAGATGTATAATGTACAGCTGTATAAAAAAATTTTCTTTCTTTGTGTTCTTATACCATAAGCTTTTTCCTATTTTTATTTATTTTTTTTGCCTTTTTTTAACAGTAGGCTTTTATTTTTAATACCTATTATGGCATGAATTCATAGGGAAAAGTTTCCAGGAGTTCAGGGAGGTGCCTTTCCATTGAATGTGACAAAGCTTGCTATACCTATTATGCCATGAATTCATGGGGAATAGGTTCCAGCACCTTATAATCCTGGTTCCATTGGTTCTCCTGGTTCTCCTGTGTGCTGTGTTATATGTTTATTACGCCATGAATTCATAGAGAATGGGTTCCAGGAGCTCAGGCTCCTTTCCGTTGGTTCTCACAGAGTGGGCTTCTCTGGGTGGAATAGGTTGGCGCTTCAATTGAACCCAAGTACATTTCTTTTTTGGCTTCCTTCTTTTTCTGATCATTTTCCTTAACACGTTTTGGGAAGCTATCTCGGCTCTTAGAGTGCTTAATATGCTCAATATGAACATTCATCCTCTTGGCAAGAATATTGCGCTTAACTTGTTTGTTTACAACAATGCCACTAGCATGCTGGGGGACACTGTAGACTCTTCCAGCTTTGCGATGGTAACACCTGTGTGGCATGCCTTTTTGATCAGTACCCATTCCCTTGCTATCTACGATATCACTTTTCTTGTAGATTCACGTGGATATGGCCAAAAGAACAACTCCATGTTTTCTAAAAGGCCTAGAGAACATGTAACGGGGGCCTCTCTTCTTTCCCTTTGTGTTTGTCATTTTGGTGAATTACTGAAAGATGGTGTCTCCAGCCAAAAGGAAGGCTTTTTTTTTTTAACTTTTAAAATTTTGTTTCTGTTAAAGGCACAAACACACCCATTAGCTGTGGCCTACACAAGGCCAGGATTATCTCTCTCTCTTTTTTTTTTTTGTCAAATACATGTATTTTATTATTCTTCATTACATTATTTCCCCCCCACCCCCCAGTGGTAAGACAGAGTTTATTTACAGAAAAGAATACAGAAAACACTAAAGCTCCTGGTAGAGGGAAAGAATTCAAGTGGGGAGAGAGAAGCTCTCTCCGTTTCTCTCCCGGTCTTTCCCCCAAGGCCAGGATCATCAATATCACCGGCCTCCACCTCCACATCTCGTTCCACTAGAACAGCGGTTCTCAACCTGTGGGTCGCGACTCATGGGAACTGTATTAAAGGGCTGGAGCATCAGGAAGGTTGAGAAGCACTGCACTAGAAGATCTTCAGGGTATTTGCACCACATTGTTCATTGCAGCTCAATTCATAATTGCCAAGTCATGGAAGAGGTCCAAGTGCCCATCGACCCACGAATGGATTAATAAATTGTTTTATATGTATACCATGAAACACTATGCAGCATTAAAAAAAATGGAGACTTTACCACTTTTATGTTTACATGGATGGAGCTGGAAAAAATATTCTTCTTAGTAAAGTATCTCAGGAATGGAAAAAAAAATATCCAATGTACTCAGTATGACTGTGAAACCAATTTATAATTACTCACACTTGCACATGAAAAAAGAAGATCTTCAAGGACAAGAACGTGCATGGAGCTGTCATCTCCTGACCTGCCTACAACTGTTTTCCAGTTTGTATGCTCTAAAATAACAAGAAAAAGTATAGTATAGGAAATATATAAGCCAGCAGTAAGGCCACTTATTATCAAGTTTAACATACTTATGACTGTCTGTGCTATTCTTTTATACAACTGGTAGCCCCGTAGGTTCATCTATACCAGAATCACCACGAGCACAGGAGGAATGTGTTGCACTATGACATTAGGATGGCTACTATAGATGACAGAAATTATTTGGCACCATTATAATGCCATGGGACCACCATTGTCACATATGCAATCTGTCATTGACCAAAACTTCATTACGCAGGACAGCATTGGTATTTCAACCTCTCTGCTTCCTTCCTTCCTCCGTTCATTCTTTTCCTTTCCTTCTATCTTTTTGTTGAATAGAAGTTACTTTAACACCATGATAAATAAGTGTGATGACAGTGGACCATCTTGACTCTTTTACTGAAATCCTTCTAGTGCTTTATTATTATATTTTCTTTTATTATATAGTTGACGATTCCTTCTGTTCTCATTTGTTGTTCTATCTCCGGAGTCCCATTTATTCACCAAATTCTATATCTATCGTTTTTTTTCCCTTCTCCTTGGCATTCTGAGTGACTTCGGTTATAGCTTAAATGGCACCCTACACACTTTCGATGCAAGTCAAGACACAAATCACTTCTGTCTTGAGAACTAACATCTGTATTCCTGTTGCCTTCTGGATATTGTGTTCTGATGTCCTTGCAGATACCTCAGGCTTGATGTGTTCAAAACTGAACTCTTTCCCCACAAAAAAAAAAAATACTTCTCCTCCTGTGTGCTCTAAGCAGAGGCAGGTGATTTACCAACCACCGGCTGTTTAAGCTGGGAGCCTCAAGTCAAAGTTGTCTCCTTCCTTTTCCTCCCTCTCCTTTTCACGTACACTTGAAATGCAAGCATGTTTGTTAAACAAGACCAAAGGAACAAAACAGAAAAATTAGAACCTTTCATGTGTAAGTCACTGAGAATGGTATGAAATAAGATATGGCACATACATTTGTAGTGGTAAGAAAAAAAAATGTTATTTCAAACAAAAACTGATCGCGGACACTTCTACTCTTGGGAAGTTGCACAACTGATTTCAGGGGAGGGAATGTTACTGTTTACGAAAACACTTTTTGGCTGAGAAAGGCACAGCCTGAATGTGGGAGACAAAGAAGAGCTGAATTTCTCTGTGGAATCAAGTGCAAGGATTTGAGCTTCTGGGAAAAATTCTTTGCCCCAGGGAGGGCCTGGGTACTCTAGGACGACCATGTCTCATGCTCACTTCTGAGTCGTGTCCTCTGCAGTGCTGTTAGCCCTTCTACGACTCCCATAAAAATATGGGGTTAACAGCCTTGTGTGAGTGGTGTGGAAGGAAACTAAAAGTGGCAGGGAGAAGCACAGCCTCCTCATCACCCCTCTGAGCCTGGAATAGATGGTTCAGGACTGTGTCCTGGAAACAAAACTCCTTTTCCTCAGGGACACCAGAAAAAGTGGTTTTTGAAAGGTGGCAGGCAGACACGCGGCTTGCACTTATAATCTAGAAGGGGAGATACAAGTAAAATCACAACTGTATGACACAGCAGTGTCAGAGAGTGACAGGGAATGTGGTGAGGTTAGTTCCAATGGTTTGGCACATGCAGCTAATATTCCTGAGTATTTAAAGAAAAAAAAAATCAGAAGCCCTGGCTAACAAGCATTTCTCACTTACAGCCTTCACATAGGTCAAATGTGCAGATGTGAGTTGGAAGAAAAGTTCGTGGCAAGATCACCGGTGGGCTGAACAGGCCAACTGCTATTGGAGGATCACCTTCCCAAGGTGAAGGGGACAGACATTTGATGGAGTCATGTGCCACACAGGCCCTTGGCTGTACCATCTTATTGATTCTCGATGGGGCATAAGGCAGGTACAATTATCTTCACTTTACACACAAGGGAATGGAGGGTCTGAGAAGTGACGTAGTGGACAAGGATTCGATTTTGGTTTAGACACCTGGTTTGCTCAGCTTCACCTTACTGCACCACTGTGAACCTTAAGTAAGGGTGAGCATTTCTTTTTACAATTTCTTACTGACTGTCCAGAATAAGAAATCTTTTTGAGACTCTGATGATTGTTTGACACTAAGCAGAATTCCCCTAGAACAGGTGAAAGTTATCAACAAAAGCCTGTACTTTTTGGGGGCCTCTGGAGACAGACTCTTGCTTTGAAAAAAATATGTGTAAAATAAGCTGAATCAACTCCAGATTCCTCCCAGCCAACACTATCCAAGAGGGACTAAGGGAGCCACTCAACTGAGGGTGAACTAAATTCCAGTTTATTTTTCCTCTTGTAAGAAACAATTATATAAGAAAATAGCAATAACAAACAATATTAAATCTCTGATTATCAAAAGTCAGCATAAGTGAAAAGTAAGTAATACATTTGTAACACATTAGCTGACAAAAGTGTAACATAAAATAGAGAATTTCTACAAAATAATAAGAAAAAGACAATTCCATAGAAAACTAGGCAAAAGTTGGAGCAGAGGCTCATTCCTATAGTCCCAGCTACTCAAGAAAGTAAGGCAAGAGAATTTGAGCCCAGAAGTTCAAGGCTATAGTGTTCTGTGGTTGAGACTGTGAATAGCCACTGCATTCCAGCCTGGGCAACATAGTGAGACCCCATCTCTTTAAAAAAAAAAGTGGGCAAAACACTTAAACATGTACTTTACAAAAGAATAGGACTGACTGATAAACATATGCAAAAAATGATTCCCTGGAAATCAGGGAAATGCAAATTAAAATCACTAAGAGTTACCATCCACATTTATTAGATTGTCAAAATTTCAAATGTCAAATAAAATAAAGAGTTAAAAAGGATCTAGAGCAATTGAAACAAATACAGTCTGCTAGTGGATGGGTGCAACTATTTGGAAAAAAAATGTGGCATTACGTGGGAAGTTGAAGATGCATAAATTCTATGATGCAGCAGAAAGAAATACAAGCCTTCGCCATGTTCTTCGGGTGAAGTGCAAAGCAGGATTGTTGGAATCAATCCAAATATCTATCAAGAGGACAATGGTTAAATAAATTCTAGTATAGTCAAACAATGGAATATTATATAGTAGTGAAAATAAGTGGATTATAGCCAGACACATCAACAAGCGTGAATATTGCAAACATGTTGAGAAATCACAAAAGAATATACACATATTCTTGCAAAAGAAATCACAGAAGAATATACACATATGACAGCGCTTTTATGAAGCTCAAAACAAAAACTGAACGTCTAATAAAGAGATCCATACTTACTTACATAAATGAGCCGCATGTTAAGGAAAAGGACTAATAAACATGCCATTCAGGGTGGAGGAACCTCCAGGGTAGAGGGAGGAGAATTTAAAGTGGGGGGAATGCGGAAGGTTATTTGGTGGTGTGGGTGGTGCTCTTTTTCTTTGGGTACATAAGTGTTTATCTTATTATTTTTTGCCTAGTTAGTACATACTTTATGAGTATTCCTTTGAACGTATAATTTTAAAACGTGATGAACAAAATAGTACCAAGGGTTTGGAAATGCACTGGCCCTTTCATAGGAACCTCACTAATCTCTATCAGTTGAGATTCATCAAATGCTTTTAGTTTGCCTTATGGACTCCCCTTGGAATGGGATTTTCAGTGGATTAAAGGCTGAGACAGCAGAGGGTAAAATTGCTAACCATTGGTGGACCTGCAGCTTGCTGTTGACTTTAGAAAGTATAAGTTGAACCTCACGCATAACTGACCCCTAAATGTTCCGTGGGCATGTCAGTAGTACCTCTATTAATGAAGATGTTTCTGAAATCTCTTTGCTGACAGAACCCTTGTTTCGGGACAATCATGCTGGCGGCTCGGGGTTAAGCTCAGGGGTGGATTTCTTGTCCCACTCCCGAGCCACGCCCCGCAGCCAGACATTTGCTCCCTCTCCTGAGATCAGCCTTGACTCCCCGTTTGGGAACCAGGCCCAGCCTCTTGCTCAGGGATGGGGAGGTTCCAGAGGATGGCTGTTGGACTCCTGCTCTGCTCTCCTTTCAGCTGGGAGAGCACCAGAGTTACTGTCCTTGTTTCTCTTTCAGAGGTTGTCAAAGCCCCAGCACTTGGGAAGACCAAGCTCTTGGAAATTCCCACTCAGGCTGCCTGGAATAAGCTATTGTAGCCACCTGGGCTAAGTCATCTGATTCAAGCTGTTACCACTCTCAGGAACTCTTGCCATCCTTGTAGCTCTTTGTCACTGGTCTGATTTCTCTAACATTGGGATTTTTAATATCACCTTTGAGAGCTTCGCCCTGGGAATTTTCAGCTTAGCTAATATTTCGAATGTCTTTTCCAGCCTCAGGGGCCAGGGACAGGTATTAGAGGAAGTGTAGAATGAGTGGAAATTTGGGGAGACTTTCCACTCATGGCCATGAGAGATACCTTCACTTCTCTGACTTACCTATAAGATATTGTTGAGTTCACAATAAAAGCGAATCCACTATATGTCAGGCTGTGTTGACATATGTAATCTTTTTTGTTTATACACCAAACTTGCAAGGACAGTATAATTATTCCCACTTTATAAACAAAGGAAATGGAGGTTTAAATATATATTATTCAAGGTCACATAACCTGTAAAAATTTGAATCAATTATTGACTCCAACTCTCTGCAAAGCAGTTGGAAATTCAAATGTCTTTTAGGGCAAGAACAGCTCCAGGTCCTGGTGGTGAGTAGTAGCGAAGGTCACGTGACAGGTTGCTCTGAACATGCAATAACCTTAGATTCTACTCATTTTCATTGGCCTAGTTCAGCACATAGGGAATCCATACTTTTGGTGGAACAACATTACTTTTCAAAACACATTTTCTGCAGACCCACAGAGATAGGCCTTTGCAGTGTCACAGATCAACTTTTAGAAACCTACATTGTATTAAAGAAAGCTTTAGGGCTGTGTATAAAAGCCCCCAAAATGTCTGAAACTAGGAATGTCTTTATTTTTGAGCATACAACTTAAAAAAGAAAGCTAAGGGACTGGATGCCAAACTTCAGCCCAGAGTGAATTTTTATGACTTGAGCTGCAAACCTATGAAATTAGGGGTTTAAAATGGAAATGCTGACACAATCGTTGCACTTCGTAGAACATCAAGTGCGGGGGTGGAAGGGCAGTGCTCTCTGCTCAGTGCTGCTGGCCCCTGCTGGGCTCAGAAACTTCCCATCCAGCTTTCTTTACTTTGGGGCCTCTGGTTCTCTTCTAGACCTCCCCAAGCCTCCCTCTGGTCTGATTAGAAAGAGCAGCTCAGATACAAGCCCATCTGCAGATGTTCAGGGTCAGGCTTGACCAGGCTGTGGAGCCCAGGCTGGGCAGCCTCGCTGGTCTCAAAGTTGCCCTGCACTGGGGGTTGGGGGGCCCTCTAGGCCTTAGCCCTTCCAAGTGGCCCCGAGAGGCCCTGCCTGGAGCTTTGTCCTCATAGAGCTAGCTGGGGCCTCCTGTGAGTCCTCCTATGACTGCAGAAGGTGACGGTTCCTAAGGCTTCCAGGGCTACCCCTAGATTTACTAATGGCTATTAGCCAGTGGTGAGTTTGTATCCTCCTGAAAGGAAAATCTCTATGAAAAGTTCTTTTCCTTCAGGGCAGCAGAATGACATGTATCGACTGCTGCCTGAAAGTTACCTCAAATCCACATGGCTTCAAGCATGCAAGACTTTGAGTCAGGCTGCCTGGATTCAAATTCTCAAAGTACCTATATCACCTCACAGGATTGCTTTGACGATTAAATGAGGTGACAGATACATGCCAAGTGCTAGGCGCTCCCAGGTGAGTCCTCGGTGAAGGTAGCACTCTTCTACCTTGAAGCAAGAGGCAGAGGAGGAGCCGAGAGACCCTGGAAGGCCTGCACAAGAGTGAACTAGGAGATAGAAGAATGAAAATCGATGGCTTCAAGGTAAAATTATTTTTGTACAGTGCTTTATAGTTTATTATTTCATAATTTCATCAGAGCATTCCTATAAGGTAGGTTACCTTCACTTTATAGACTATGGCTCAGAGAGGTTAAGAGACATGTCCAGGTCATATCGGTAATAGATGAAATGCCAAGGCCAGAACCATGCCCTGACTAAGTACGATACATTTTTCACTATTTCATAGATTTCACTGAACTAGAAGGAATGGTGGCGATGGTGGAGTCCTTACTACTTTATAGGTTCTTAATCTAAAACACTGATTTTATACCTTAAAAAAAATGACTCTCTAAAGAAAATTTTCCCTTTTCTTTACCGCTAAGGACTCTAGAAAGTAACTTAGAATTGGTACAAGTGAGGCTTACATGAATATGTGTGTTTTAAAATGGAATTAAATTGAGTTTTCTAACTTAATTCTTCTTTCTTTTTTGAGACAGAGCCTCAAGCTGTCACCCTGGATAGAGTGTTGTGGCATCACAGCTCACAGCAACCTCCAATTCCTGGGCTCAAGCGAGTCTCCTGTCTCCGCCTCTCAAGTAGCTGGGACTACAGGTGCCCGCCACAACGCCCGGCCATTTTTTTGGTTGCAGCCGTCATTGTTGTTTGGTGGGCCCGGGCTGGATGCGAACCCGCCAGCTCAGGTGTATGTGGCTGGTGCCTTAGCCTGTTGAACCACAGGCGCCGAGCCAACTTAATTCTTCTTTCTTTTATATGTTCTCCAATTTTAGCTTTAGTAACTTTCTTTTCTTCAGAGATTCTTGTGAAACCTTTCAGTCTGCAATCAGAATTTAATTTAAAATAAAAGCAATCAAGTAAAACAGCATAAAAAAAGAAAGCAGCGAGAAAAATTGTTTCGTAATTCAGTAAAATGTGCTTAGCTATCTGATGACCAAATAAATCTGGGCATGAAATAATTAAATGATAAAACTTGGCTGGGTGTGATGGCTCATGCCTGTAATCCCAGCACTCTGGGAGGCCAAGGCAAGCGGATTGGTTGAACTCAGGAATTCAAGACCAGCCTGAGCAAAAGCAAGACCCCTCTCTAAAACTAGCTGGGTGTTGTGGTGGGCACCTGTAGTCCCAGGTATTTGGGAGGCTGAGGCAAGAAGATCACTTGAGCCCAAGAGTTTAAGGTTGCTGTGAGGTACAATGTCATGGCACTCTACCAAGGACAACAAAATGAAACTCTGTCTCCAAAAAAAAAAAAAAAAAGATAGAACTCAAGTTTGCTAGTCATAAAGGAAGGTCTGATGTGACCCAAGAACTACCATTTAGTCTGTGCACCGTAGAGAAGAGACATTTTTCAGGTTGTTCTAACCTGGGAACTGCTCTCTTCCTGACAAAAGGAACAAAGAAAGGCAGAGAACACAAATGAGAGAGAGTAAGCAATATCAAAGCTGTGCAAGACAGAGAGGGCTGGCTCTGGCGCGCATTTTGCGGGGTGCACAGTGAAAGAAAGGGAACTTTCGTATGTTACAGCTTGAAATGGAACAGATGGGGAACAGTTTTGCCAGTGCTATGAAAATACAGTTCAAAAGGACTGTCATTAAAGACCAAACTCTGAGCAAATGCAGACAGAGAAGCTGAACATTTTCTGCAACTAGTTAAAAAGCATTTGGACAAGGTGGACCAATAGGCACGTAAGATAGCCTGGGATCCAGACGGTCAGCAGACCATGTGCTAGAAGGGTATGATCAGGACCAGGAGTGAGACATCCCACCAGTTCCATAGCGGAAAATGATGAGTGCTTAATATCGGAACTGCACTATTATTATAGTTGTGTTCATAGATTTATGCTTAAATTAACTATTTGATAAAATAGAATTTATTCTATAATACACATTTCATCGTATAATATACATTTAGTCATTATATATTTAGCCAACTCTTTAAAAGGATTAGTCAGATTCTCTTAAAGGTTTTTATGAAGTTTTGAGTTCAAACAGACAAAATCTTTTAACTACTAATGAAATTTGAACCATGTGGATTCTAGCTTATAAGCACAGTCAAGATTTCAAGGTCAAAAACTGGCAGATGAAGCCAGGTATGGTGATTCATGCTTATAATCCTAGCACTCTGGAAGGCAGGTGGGTTGCTTGAGCTCAGGAGTTCAAGACCAGCCTGAGCAAGAGTTAGACCCCTCTCTACTAAAAATAGAAAAAACTAGCCAAGTGTGGTGGCAAGTGCCTGTAGTCCCAGCTTCTAGGAAGGCTGAGCCCAAGAGTTTGAGGTTGCTGTGAGCTATGACACCACGGCACTCTACCCAAGGTGACAGAGAGAGACTCTGTCTCAAAAAAAAAGAAACAAAACAACAACAACAAACTAAATTGGCCAATGGGACAAACAATTCAGAAGAGTGGCTGTTGAGGGATGGTCCACACTTGCTTAGATTGTGGTAATGTTCATGTTGATGACTTTTTTTATGCTGTGACCTTCACAGAATTGCTCTCTCATTTGGGATTTTTCTTTTCTCTTTCTATTATGGGTGGGAAAGTACAGCCATATTTCATCCCTCAGCTTCTCACAGTCTCATTCTTTTGTGTTTTTACCATTATTCCTTTCCTGATGTCTTCCATAATTTATCCTGGTAGGCCCTATATCTCACCAGAGCCAGTCAGTGGCTCATTCTATCCAGAAACATAGCTAAACCCTAGGAGGAAAGAAAATGAAGGGTGAAGTTGAGAGAGAGAGAATGAAGCTTTCTGTATCACCTCCTATGTGTCTAAGACTCCATTGATACTTTATCCATATTTTTTTCATCTAATTATTGCAATTCTATGAAATAGGTCTTATTTTCTCATCTAATCTGAGATTCAAAGTGATCAAATAACTTGCCCAAGCCCACATGGCTAAGTAGAAGAGTTAAGATTCAGATTTGGGCTGGGCATGGTGGCCCACGCCTATAATCCTACCACTCTGGGAGGCTGAGGTGGGCAGATTATTCGAGCTCAGGAGTTGGAGACTACCCTGAGCAAGAGCAAGACCCTGTCTCTACTAAAAACAGTAAAACTGAGGCAAGAGGGTGGCTTGAGCTCAAGAGTTTGAGGCTGTGAGCTCTGACAACACCATGGGTGACAGTGAGACTCTGTCTCAAAAAAAAAAAAAAAAAAAAAGATTCAGATTTGAATCTGTTTGTCTCCAAAAGTGCATGTTCTTTCCTGTTACATACTATTTTCCAAAAAAGTATATGTTACACCAACCAAGATGTATGTTACAAAGTATGAGCCCAACGTATGTGATTATGTATTTCACTCACAAAGATAGTCTTAAAACCCTCACATAGAGCTTGGTTGTTCCTATTTTACTCATAATTCTAAGTCATGGTTTTTGGCTTCTAAGCCTAGAGCCGATTAGAAAAGAACAAATTAAAAGATTAAAAATTAAAAGATGAGGGGCAGCGCCTGTGGCTCAGTCAGTAAGGCACCAGCCCCATATACCGAGGGTGGCGGGTTCAAACCCGGCCCCGGCCGAACTGCAACAAAAAAAATAGCCGGGTGTTGTGGCAGGCGCCTGTAGTCCCAGCTACTTGGGAGGCTGAGGCAAGAGAATCGCCTAACCCCAGGAGTTGGAGATTGCTGTGAGCTGTGTGACACCACGGCATTCTCCTGAGGGTGATAAAGTGAGACTCTGTCTCTACAAAAATAAATAAATAAATACATAAATAAATAAATAAATAAATAAATAAAAAAATAAAAATTAAAAGATGAGAGGGCTTTTGTGAGCAAGCCCACTGATTACATTGAGAAGAGATAGATGCCCACTTGAGAGTAATATAGAAAATCTCATTAGTAAGCAGATATGTGTATAAGAATAAAAGCATAAAAATAAACAAAGCTTTACATTATTAAGAGGCACTAATACAATTAATATATCATTTGAGTAGTACCTACTAAGTGACAGGCTCTGTGTTAAACGCAATGATCCTAAAAACTCAGAGCGTTTCCACTTGTATTTGTTCACAATTTTTTCGTTATATCATATAGTCTTCAAATCAAGGCTAAGTTTGATTCTAGTATTCTCATTTTACAGATGAGAAATTGGAGATCAAAAACTGTAAGAAATCTGCCCAAGGTCATGTAGCTATGAACAGAGGGAACCAGTATTCAAAGGCAGGTCTGCTGCTTCGGAGGCTATGTTCTATCCATGGCCATGATGGCTCTGAGTCATTAAATAAAGATGCACTTAAAATTGTTGAAGAAGCCAGGGAAATTACATTGTTTAAACTGGTGGAAAACCACCCAGCTCCCTGGAAAACAGCTCTCTGGAATGACAGATATATAATAACATAATACATTTAATACTATAAAATCAGAATCCTTACGTCTTTCCCAACTTTATCTTTACATTAGTGTAATTTTGTAATTTTCATATCTATTTCTTGTAGATGAACTTACATGGTCATCTAGGTGATCATTTTAAAGAAAATTCAATTTAGGAAGAATTTTGTCCTAGTAATCATGAGAATGGTACAATTTTCAGGTGGGGTTTATGCTATCTTGCCTCTGTGATAAGGACTTTATTGAACCTACCATTTATAAATAGAATCTGCACATATGCATAAATATAATTTATGAATTATTATTCATAAAAGTACACTTTTATGAATAATCATCTGTGGGCTGCAGAAGCAGTATCTGTCATGACATCTTTCTAATGATATCATCAGAGGGAAAAGTAGCTATAAATCAAATCCCTTAAAGGTTGAAAGGTAAGCAGTAACCAGTCATCTTCAGAACTCATTGGATTTACAAGTTTATCCTGAATAAGTTCATGACTGCAAGTAGGCCTCATTAATCTTAATCATATCAATCTGAGTACCTAGTAAAGTTTGGGCAGCAATGGCTGCTATCAGAGACTGTCAGGACATACTTCAGACAAGAATGCACTCACTTCGTAGACACACATACCCAGGCCAGATAACAGCCAGGATTTAGGAGAGATTCTCTAGAGACACAAATAGTCGCAATAATGACAATAGCTAGGGAGAGGATCCCAGAGCCAAATGCACAGCTAATAAAACCACTGGGGTGCAGGGTCAGACCAGAGTAAGCCACAGAGTCATCCAGAACATTACTGGCTCTATTAAAAAAAAAAAAAAGGCAACAGAAACCTTTTGTGTAACAAGTGGCCAATGTCTCCGGGTAGACTGTGATTGTCCTAGGAGACAGGACAGATAGCATCAAAGCTGGGAGGCTCTCTGCTCTGCTCTCCATGCAGAGACGGGGAACTAAACACAGTGAAGAGAAAAGGGAGGGGGTAAGTAGAAGCCACTGAGTGCAGAGAGGGTCTTGCATTTGATGAGGAGTCTAAAACATTTAGATTGCCCTGACCAGAGAAGTGAAGAAGAGTCATCTGTTATGTGGTAGAGTGAATGTAACCAGTTGGGCTAGCATTTTTTTTTAAAACCAGGGCGGTGCCTATGGCTCAAAGGAGTGGGGCGCCGGCCCCATATGCCCGAGGTGGTGGGTTCAAACCCAGCCCCAGCCAAAAACTGCAAAAAAAAAACCCCCAAACAAAAACCATATGAAACATGTAAACTTGTCAGAAAACTTTAGAGTAGGGTAGATATTCTCTCTTCCCTCCATCTCTCCAGCCACAATAGCTTGTTTTCTTACTCCGCTGAATTTCTTCTAGAGTCTGTAAGCTCCTTGTGAGTGAGGATATCACAGTTAGCCATCTTTGTTTTCCCTACAAAAAAAGCCTAATACAAAAACACATAGTAGGCTCCTCAATAAGCCTTTGTGGCTATTAACTATCCTGTCTTTGCCCTCACCTCTACATAGAGAAGGCATTTCTTGCTTCTCTCATTATTACTAATTAAACTCTAACTCTTGGTCAAAATTTTTAAGCATGTGAAGAAATATAATACTTGACAGCGTTTTTGTTTTTGTTTTTGAGACTCTCAAGCTGTTGCCTTGGGTAGAGTGCCATGGCATCGTCATAGCTTACAGCAACCTCAAACTGTTTGGGTTCAAGCAATCCTCTTGCCTCAGTTTTTCCATTTTTAGTAGAATCAGGGTCTCACTCTTGCTCAGGCTGGTCTCGAACTTGTGAGCTCAAGCAATCCACTCACCTCAGCTTCCTAGAGTGCTAGGATTATAGGAGTGAGCCAGGGCACCCAGCTGGAAACACAATGCTTAAAAACTGACAAAGGAAGCCCTTATGATGTACAAAAAGATCCCAACACACAAGATGAGAACATATGGTAGGTAATGTGACTTCAGTTGATCTTGATTGAGAGTGAGCGTTTAGATTTGCACCTCGCTTAACTTTTTTTTTCCTTAGACTTAAGCTTCCTTTCTCTCTTTCTCTCTTTTTTTTAACTTTTTAAAATTTATCTGATGTGTCCTTATTTGGCTTTGTGATAAGAGCAACAATTAATCATAATACTGCCTATCACTAATGCATTTTTTAAACAGCTTTATTGAGATATAACTTACATACTATATACCCTTGAAAGTGTATGCCTAAAAAAAAAAGAAAAGAAAAAAAGAAAGTGTATGCCTCAGGGATTTTTATGTTCACAGAGTTGTACAACCATCATTACAATCAATTTTAGAACATTTTCATCACCTCAAAAATAAATCCCATACCCTTTAGCTATTATCCCCTGAAATCTGCTTCCTATTTCTATAAATTTTCCAATTTCGGATATTTCATATAAATGCAAACATACAGCATGAAGTCTTTTGTGACTGACTCTTTTTACTTAGCATAATATTTCCAGGTCCATCCATGTTGTACTGTGTGTCAGTCCTTCATCCTTTTTCTGGCCAAACAGTATTCCATTGTATGCATATACTACTTTTGTTCAAATGTTCATCAGTTAATGGACGTTTAGGTCATTTCCACCTTTTGGCTATTATGAATAACATTGTTACAAACACTCAAGCACAAAGCTTTGTGTGGACTTGTAGGACATGTGTTCATCTCTCTTGAGCACTTAGGAATGGACTGACTAGACCCTATGTTAACTATGGTGTAGTCTGAGGAACTTCCAGATGGTTTGCCAAAGTGGCTGCACCATTTGACCAGGGGTCCTCAAACTATGGCCTGTGGGCCACATGCGGCCCACCGAGGACATTTATCCTGCCCGCCAGGTGTTTTTGCTGCCGGTGCCTGTCCTGCTTAGCAGCTGACTAGTCCCCGGTAGCAGTGCGCATGTGTGGTATGTGCACCGCACTCTCCAGCTCCCCTCCTTCTCTCTGTCTCTTGGCTCCTCTCTCAGTCTTGAATGAGACTCGTGATCAGAGGAGTCACCAGCTTGCCTGTGCAGAGCCTGTTGCTGCCTGAGGATCGAGGTAAGAACAAGTTAGGATTTATATTTTTTTTTTGAAGTTAGGACTATTTTTTTTTAATTCTGCAGTTAGTAGGGCCTTTTTTTGTGGTTAAGGCGGACCTTTTTTTCCTGAAGTTAGGAGGTCTTTCTTTTTTTTTGCAGATAGGGGACACCTTTCTTTTTCATTTTAAATATTGTATTTGTTCCGGTTTTGTTATTGTTGTTGTTTGTTTGTTTTTTGTTTTTTGCAGTTTTTGGCCAAGGCTGGGTTTGAACCCACCACCTCTGTCATATGGGGCCGGCGCCCTACTCCTTTGAGCCACAGGCACTGCCCCCGTTTTATTTTTTTACTTCAAAATAAGATATGTGCAGTGCGCATAGGAATTTGTTCATAGTTTTTTTTTTTTTAAACTATAGTCTGGCCCTCAAACGGTCTGAGGGACAGTGAACTGGCCCCCTGTTTAAAAAGTTAGGGGACCCCTGTGTTTTCCATTCCCACTAACAGTGTATGAGTGTTGCGATTTACCCACATCTCCAACAACCCAATACTTGTTATTATCTGACTTTTTAAATTCTAGCCATCCTAGTAGGTGTAAAATGGTCTTACTGTGGTTTTGATTTGCATTTCCCTGATGAATAATGATGGTGAGCATATTTTTTGTGTGTGCTTATTGGCATTTGTGTCTCTTCTTTATAGAAATGTCTGTGCAGATCTATGGGCTACATTTTAAAATTGAGTTATTTATTTTTTATTATTGAGTTGTTAAGAGTTATTCATATATTCAAGATACAACTCCCTAATCAGAAATATGATTTCAAGTATATCCTCCCATTCTGTGCTGGGAGCTCCTTGTGAGCTCCAGCTTATCTGTTCACCTTCTTGATAGTGTCCTTTGAAGCACAAAGGTTTTTAATTTTGATGAACTCCAGTTTACCTATTTTTTCCTTTGGTAGCATGTGCTTTTGGTCTCATAGCTATGAATCCACTGCCAAACCTAGGATTATAAAGATTTACCCCTCTGCTTCCTTCTAAGAGTTTTATAGTTTTAGCTCTTACCTTTAGGTCTGTGAACCATTTTGAGTTAAGTTTTATGTATTATATAAAAGGTCCCAACTTTATTCTTGTGCATGTGGCTACCTAGTTATTCCAGCACAATTTGTTGAGAAAACAATTGTTTTTCCACTGCATAGTCTTGACACTCTTGTCAAAAATTAGTTGACATGGTTTATTTCTAGATTTCAATTCTATTCCATTGATGTATATGTCTGTCCTTACGCCAGTACCACACTGTCTTGATTAATGTTGCTTTGGAGCAACTTTTGGAATTGGGAAATGTGAGTTCTTCAACTTTGTTCTTCTCAAGATTGTTTTGGCTATTTCAGGGTCTACTGACTTTCCATATAAATTTTAGAATTGGTTTGTCAATTTCTACCAAAAATCCAGCTGAGATTCTGACAGAAATTGTGTTATATTTGTAGATCAATCTGGGGAGTACTGTCATCTTAGCAATGTAACTTCTGGCCCATGAATGTGAGATGTTTGCCCATTTATTTAGACCTTTTCTTTTTGAGACAGAGCCTCAAGTTGTCACCTTGGATAGAGTGCTGTGGCATCACAGCTCACAGTAACCTCCAATTCCTGGGCTCAAGCAAGTCTCCTGCCTCTGCCTCCCGAGTAGCTGGGACTACAGGCGTCTGCCACAACGCCCGGCCATTTTTTGGTTGCAGCGGTCATTGTTGTTTGGCGCTGGGGCTGGATTCGAACCCGCCAGCTCAGATGTACGTGGCTGGCGCCTTAGCCCATTGAGCCACAGGCGCAGAGCCTTTTTAGACCTTTTAAACTTCCTTTCAATAATTTGTAGTTTTCAGAGTATAAGTTTTATAATTCTTTTGTTAATTCATTCTTGAGTATGAATTATTTTTGATACTGTTGTAAGTGGAATTGTTTTAAATTTTATTTTCAAGATGTTTGTTGCAAATATACAGAAATATAATTGAATTTTGTATAATGATTGTATATCCTGAAACTTTGCTGAATTCATTAATTAGTTCTAATCATTTCCTCACTGATGTTTTAGAATTTTCTACATAAATCAACAGATATTCATTTTTTCTTTCCGCTTCTATTTTTTTTTGAACAATTGATATTTTCTTTCCTTTTTTTTTTTTTTTGGCTGGTGGCTTTGAACCCTCCACCTCCGGCATATGGCACCAGTGCCCTATTCCTTTGAGCCACAGGCACCGCCCTTGATATTTTCTTTATATGTATGGTAGAACTCACCAGAGAAAACCTCGGGTTCTGGGCTTTTCTTTGTGGGTAGTTTTTGATTACTAACACAGTCTCTACTTGTTATAAATTGTCCTTTTCTTCTGGAGTCAGTTTTAGTAATTCGTTTCTAGGAATTTTTCTATTTCATTTACATTACCTAATTTAGTCACAATTATTCATGATATTTCTTAATAATCCCTTCTTTCATTTCTGATTCTAACAATTTGAGTCTGCTCCTTTTCTTGGTCAATCTAGCCAAATGTTTGCTAATTTTGATCTTTTAAAAAACAAAATTTTGTTTCATTCATCTTCTCTTTTTTTCTTTTTATTTACTAGATTTTGCTCTAATTTTTTTCTTTCCTTCCTTCCGCTTGTATAAGGTTTAATTTGCTCTTCTTTTTACCATGTCTTGCTGGAAGAGTAGCTTATGAACCTGATTTTCTTTTAAAATATAGGCATTTACAGCTATAAATTTCCCTCTAAACATTGCTCTAGCTGCATCCCATATCTTGTGTCTTCATTTTCATTTATCTCAAAGTATTTGCTAATTTCTCTTTTGATTTATTTGTTGACTATTGGTTATGTAGGAGTGTTAATTTCCCCATACTTGTGAGTTTCCCCAATTTCCTTGTGTTATCAATGTCTAATTCGATTTCATCATGATAAGAGAATAAACTTTGCATTATTTTTATCCTTTTACACTTATTGAAGTTCATTTTATGGTCTGTCATATGGTTTCCTCAGATCATGGAGAATCTGAATATGATAGAAAAAAAGCAACATTCAACTGGGTTCTAAGTCCAGCTTTTCTACTTACCAACAATATGTTCTTAGAAATTCCATTTCCCTTCTCTGGAATTCAGAGTCCCTCTTTGTATAAAGAGGACCAGTTTAGATTAGAAGACTTCTAAGGCTTTATGGGACTGTTTTTAAATTCCAATTCTTTCACTAGCTTGACTAAATCCTTTAATCTCTCTTAAGCAAATTTTCTTACTTCTAAAATGAGAATAGTAACACTTAAATTTTCAGAGTTGTTTTAAGAATAGAATAACATATCCATAATTATTGGCACATGATAGGCCCTTAAAAAATGAGCTTTTTTAAAAAAAAATTATGATGATGGTCTCTTTGTTCTATGGTTCAGGAGACAGATCTGGTACATTCACGCTGGAAGCAGAGAGGCAAGTTCTTTGCAGCTGATTTAGGAGTTGGTTTGGAATCGCTTGGCTTTCTCAGTGGTTTAGGCCCAACAGGCTGAGTTCATCTCACAGAAAACTTCTGTTTGTTCCAAAACCACTATCTGATGTTAGGATCCAATAGGTATGCTGAAAGTGAGACGTTTCATGGTAGCATCAATCTGAGCCTCAATGGGACATTTTACATAGCAATTTTGTATTTAATCTCTACTTTCCTCCTTGGAGATAATAGTGTTACTTAATTGTTTGCTTTATAATTCCTTACTAGATAGAACTTCTCTTCTAGAGGATATGAAGTCAGTTTTTCTAAGGAATCTGGAACTCAGAGAAGTATTGGGACATCCCAGACCCTAAGTCCAGACCCCTAATCCTGCTCATTTTAATTGCTTTGACAACCACATTTGTATGAGCTCTTGTCTTCCAGCTGAGCATGAGGAAAATAAGGTAGGTTTTGAAGCCCAGTAATAAATAAAGAAGAAATTCCTGATTAGACTATGCTATATATAGAGAGATATATGTAGAAATAAAATCTACCATACAATATACCTAGATATAAGGGCTAAATCTGGCAACAATTTAAATAGAGCATGGAATTCAGAGATCTGATAAATATGGGAAAAAATGAGGGAAGGTCATCTGATGCTTGCTGAGGTTACGCAGCTACTGATGTCAGAAGAATCAACTCAGGCTTGAATAGTGCATGCGGGGTACGAGCACACCTCTTCAGTAAAATATCTGAAAACCCCTGGGATAGGATACTATGATAGGGAACGGATAGGAGAACGGTAGGCCTTACTCCAGGCATTTAAATTATTTCCTTGAAGAAACTTTGTTCTCAGCTATGCCACCAAGTAGGAACGCAGTCCTAATTAGGGTAGTGCAGGCTGAGTGGGAGGAAGCTGGAGAATAAGTCATCTCCACATTCACACTGTCTTTCTTTCCATAGACTAAGTCTGTTAATGACTCCACCATTTCAATTAGGCCAAGTTTTGGTAATACAGGAGAGCAGTCGAGGATAATTTATTCCTGGTCAAGAATTTACTAGGATTCTCTCAGGTGCCCCATCCCACAACCCAGAGAACAGCAAATTCACTAGAGGAGCTGGCAGATATTCCAAACCTCTCCAACTAGACCAGGGCTCCAAACGTGTAGCAGCCACAATGCTTTCCTTGGACCAGGCTGTGAGCTTTTATTAGCTTTTTGCTGTTTTTCTAGGTTAAACCCATTGGAAATTGGATTCTCTTTAAAAAGAAGTCTATTTTGATTGAGAATACAGAGTATGTGGAATAATCAAGTCAGGTAATCTCTAGGGCTTTGGATCCAGAATTCAATCCTCATGATGCATCCTATTTAGCCTTTATTTTTGGTGTCTAAGAAATTCTATGGAAAAAGAAACAAACAATTGCGATCTTTGGAAGATAGAAAGGATATCTGACTTAGGGATTCAGTAAGCCTTGAAGATTCTGGCTTTGTCTTTGCGTGTTTTAAGTTGACAGGTGTTTCCAGAAAAAATGATTTATATTTATTTAAGGCTGGTATTGGAAGCCAATAAAAAGGCTGGACTTTTTGGCTTTCTGATGCAGTGTGATTTGGGATTTTTCTCTCTACTACATTAACCACACATTCCTTAAAGAGTACTTAGAGTCCTGGGAAAGATGTAAAATATCAACACTGAACTGGGATCACAAAATTCCTGGAATCATAGCAAATGTGTTGTTAAGAATCAAACTGAAGATGTGCAAATCAAAAACAATACTTTAAATGTACTCTCAGCTTTTCAGTTCATCCTAAAAACTCAACTATTGCTCCAAATTCAGGGCAATGGCACCTCCCTCCCCTTCTAGGGCCTTCTCTGAAGAGCTTGGGGTACTTTCCAGACATGACTTCATTTATTCTCCCAGTAACTTACCGTGTGGGAGAGAAGAACAGACTATCCTCTCTGTATTACATATTGAGGAAAAGTGTCCTAGAAAAGAAATTATGTTAGAGTTGCATAGGATATCAAGTGAAAGAATTATGTGCCTCTCATGTTCCCTGACTTACAAAGACAAAATCCACAGGATGTGAAAGCTGAAAGAAAACTTAGATCCCATCCTATATAGTGGTTTCCAATCTTTCAGATTTTATACACAAGTTAAATTTAAACAATTTTAAGGATTAACTACAAATTTTGTCAAAAAGGACATTAGAAAAACAATACTTGTCATCTCACAAAAGAAAGGATATTATAACACCAAAAAGATAGGAAGAATGCTCTCAAAATAAATAATAGCTCTTCTCAATAAAGGGCTATTACAACTTTATATTAACACATATACACAAATGCTATATTTTCCTATTTTTCCTCTTGTGTCATCATAGGCCAACATCAGTACAAGAGTGTTCAGGAATTTAGCCTACACCTTCGTTTTACTTATGTGAAAATTAACACCTGAGAAAGGAAATAGGGCTGCCAGATAAAATATAGGACACCCAGTTAAATTGGAATCCCATGCCATATTCTGGACATACTTATACTAGGTAATAATTTGTTGTTTATCTGAAATTCACATTTAACGGGGCATCCTGTATTTTTAATTGCCAAGTCTGGCAACTCTAAAAGGAAGTGACTTCTAGTTACTTGAAGTAACCGTTGCTTAATGGTAGAATTAGAGGGAGAGATCAGTTCAGACTCTAGTGATTTTTTTTTTTTACTAAACTTGCTACCTTTTATGTATCATAGTACTGCTCTAATTCAATGCCATCCATCAACCATACAAGCCCACAGGATGGGAGCCAACCCTCTTCTGCTCACCACTAGGATGGATTTCATTTTTCCTAATTCTTTTACTGTCTTCTTTAGATACCAAAGTTTCTTCTCTCTACACCAGCGATTTTCAAAATTTTTTGTCATATGATCCTTTATTCTTAAAAATTATTGAAGACTCCAAAGAGTTCTTTATGTATGAGTTATAGCTCAGTATTTACCATATTAGAAACTGAAATTGAGAAAAATTTTAAATATATCTATCTATTCATTCATTAAAAAATGTAAGTCCAATTCCATGAATGGACTGTATCCATTCATTGATACACCCATTCACCTTGCCCCTGGCGGAAGAGACTATATTCATTCATTTCCTGGCCAAGGAACCCATACACCTATATATACCCTGAGACTAAAGGCCTAAAGGAGGAGACGGGGAAAGACTGGGAGAGAAATGGAGAGAGCTTCTCTCTACCCACTTGAATTCTCTCCCTCTACCAGGAGCTTTAGTGTTTTCTGTATTCTTTTCTGTAAATAAATTCTGTCTTACCCCTGGGGTTGGGGGGGGAAATAATGTAATGAAGAATAATAAAATACATGTATTTAAAAAAAAAATGAAGAGGGGGCTCATGTCTACTGATTGATTTTATCGTTCTCAGGAAGGAGTAAAACTAAGTATTCTTGGGACTGGTAGCTACAAAGAAATCTAACATGTTTGTTTATCTTGAATTCCTTTACTCAAAACAATACACTTTCAAACCTAAGCATCTCTCAGTCTAAGCTTAGCATGTTCAGTATGACTCTCACCTTCCTCCTCAATGTGAGATAACCAGAACGATTTTTCCCTGGGAAACTCCCTGGCCTGACTTTTGTGTAAATGGGCTTGGATGGAACCATTCCTCTGCCCTTTAGACACAAATGCTGTCAGTCTGGCTACAAAAGAACCACCTAGTCAGCTTATTGAAAATTACAGATTCCTGGTGAGTTTGATGGGGGTAGGTCTAGAGTGGGTCCTAGGTAGCTCCGTTCTTGGAAAGGGGACGCTGAAGGATTTCCGAACACTTGCTCTATACCTGCCCCGACTTGCCTGATGGTAGTGGGCACTTGGCTCAGAATCAAGCTGAGGTTCTTGATACACAGGGAAAGGTTGAGGGTCAGGGCTGGGTAGTCAGGGAACTGATGTTAAGATTCCATTTCTGACACAGCCAGGCACCAGAGCCTTCCTCCTGTTCTTTATGAGCTCTATCATCTGGGTAAAGCTCGATATATATCTCCCTGTGTGCTTTGGAAGGAGACCGACCACAAGTCTATTTAATCAAAAGTGGTATCAGACCACTCAGAAAGAAAGGGGCTGAACCCTGAGCTTTGCTTTCTGTTGGGGAAGATTGCAATCTGGCAGGGGGCTGTGTCTGTTCACCCTTATTCTTGCATTAGGACCAAAGCCAATCTTTTGAACGTCAGTAGGTAGAGATTTACGTGAGCTTGTAGCTGGGAGCTAGCCTCCATTCCAAGAATGGGTGGGCAGTGATAGATCAACGAAAAGCTGACCACATTCTTAAGTTCTAGAAAATTTCAGGGTGGGCAGTGATAGACCAATGAAAAGCTGACAACATTCTTAAGTTCTAGAAAATTTCACTCTAAGTGAGGGAAAGTAACCTATTAAATATCTATCATGTACCAGGAACCACATGACTCTCCTTTATGCCTCTCACTTAGCCTTCACAATGACCTTGTGAAATTAATATTTTAATCTCCATTTTGACATAGGAGAGGACCGAAACTTAATCTTGCCCAAAACAATGATATTTTACCCTCCAGATGGTCTGACTCCAATTCCCTTGCAATGATTACACACCGCTGAAGCAAGAATTCTGATGGCCAAGACTTAGAAAGACCTGCCTGAAATCCGCTATCTGTTCATGCTGTACACTGGATTGAAAGACTTAGAGCTGCGCTTGATCAAGGAGAAAGCAAGGAGAAAGTTTAGAGGGCAGGAAGCAAACCAATGTGTCTGGTTTCAAAAGAGTAGATACTTGATCTTGTATTATTGTGATGGGTTAGTTTTCCTTAGGAATATCTTTTATTACACAAATATTTCTGTTGCAAAAGACAAAAATGGTACCTGTTCTTGACTTTTTTTAAAAATGGGAAATTTAGGCTGGGCACAGTGGCTCACATCTGTAATCCTAGCACTCTGGGAGGCCCAGACCAGTGGATTGCATGAGCTCAGGAGTTTGAGACAAGCCTGAGCAAGAGTGAGATGCCCCCGTCTATTTAAAACAGAAAAACTATCTGGCATAGGGGTGGACACCTGTAGTCTCAGCTACTTGGGAGGCTGAGGCAAGAGGGTCACAAGCTGTGTTGGCATGGCATTCTACCCGGGGTGATCTTTGCAAGATCTTCTGGCTGTAGATCAGGTCATTGAAATGGCTTAGTAAAACACTCAGCTCTGTAAAGGTAACAGCTGCAGTTTTTTCAATCCTGACAGATTTCTCAGTCACTAAGATACTTTTTCTGGAAGATGAGTAGATGATAGATGGAATGCACAATCAGGGGAGATCCTTACCCTAGCTGTAAGGATCTTGATGCTGCTGCTATTTACATGGATTTTAAATGTTATATATTTGCAGGAAACCTGGAATGTATTATTTTTTAATTGAGATTCATTGAGGGTACAAAGAATTAGGTTACACTGATTTGTTAGGTAAAGTGCCTCTTACAATTGTGTCCTGCCCCCAAGAGGTGTGCCATACATGGTGACTCCCCATCCCCTGCCCTCCGCTCTCCCCATCCCTCATTCCCCCATCCCTCATTCGCCCACCCCCACTATGTATGAGATCATCTACTGCCTTCATATTAGAATTGAGTGCATTGGATTCTTCTCCATTCTTGTGAGCTTTACTAAGAAGAATGTATACCACCTCCGTCCAGGTTAATACAAAAGATGTAAAGTCTCCATCTTTTTTAATGGCCAAGTAGTATTTCATGGTATACACATACCACAGCTTGTTAATCCATTCCTGGGTTGGTGGGCATTTAGGCTGACATTATGGCGATTGGAAATTGAGGTGCGATAAATAGTCTAGTGCAAATGTCCTTAGGATAAAAAGATTAGTTTTCTTCTGGGTAGATGCCAAGTAATGGGATCACGGGCTCAAATGGGAGGTCTAGTTTGAAATCTTTGAGGATTCTCCAAACCTCCTTCCAAAAAGATTGTGTTAGTTTGCAGTCCCACCAGCAGTGTAAAAGTGTTAGGAAACCTGGAATGTAAAAACTGCATTGCAGTGAGTCTCTCCCAGCTTAAGAATTTTGGGATTTCTCCTCTTCAGCTGCAAGAGGGGATGCTTTGGATGGAGAGCAATGCAGGCTGACATTTTGTTTTTGATAGCCTTAGTATCATTGTATACTCTATGATATAATTCATAGAGTATACAATTCACCCATCTGAAGTACATAATACAATGTTTTTTAGTATACTCACACATAGTACAACTACCATCACAATTTTAGACCATTTTCATTACTTCAGTCCCCCCATACCCTTTAGCTATAACCCTCCTCATCTTCCCATCCTACCCACACCCCTAATCATCTACTTTCTAGCTCTCTAGATTTCCCAACTCTGGATATTTCGTATAAATGGAATCATATAATATGTGGACTTTTGTGTCTGGCTTCTTTCATTTAGCACAGTGGTTCTCAACCTTCCTAATGCTTCCTGATGTCACGACCCCTTAATACAGTTCCTCATGTTGTGGTGACCCCAATGATAAAATTATTTTCATTGCTACTTCACAACTGTAATTTTGCCACTGTTATGAATCGTAATGTAAATATCTGATATGCGGGATGTATTTTCGTTGTTACAAAGGGGTCGCAACCCACAGGTTGAGAACCGCTGATTTAGCACGATGTTTTCAAGGTTTAACCACAAGGTAGCTTGTATTAGTTCTTCATTCCTTTTCATGGTCAAATAATATCCTATTGTATGGAAATACCATGTTTTGTTTATCTGTTTGTGGATTCCTTAGGATTTTCTATATATGAGATCGTCTCATCTGTGAATAGAGATATTTTCATTTCTTCTTTTCCAATCTAGATGCCTTTGATTTCTTTTTTCTTGCCTATTACCCTGGACAGAACCTCCAGTTGAATAGAAGTGGTACAAATAGACATCTTTCTCTTGTTCCTCATCCTAGAAGGAAAGCATCAGCCTTTCATTAGGTATGGTGTTAGCTGTGGGTTCCCCACAAAAGCCTTTTATTGAGTTGAAGAAGTTCTCTTCTATTCCTGGTTTTTTGTTGTTGTTGTTTTATCTGAAAGGGTGTTTGGTTCTATTAAATACTTTTTCTGCATCTACTGAGATGATCGTGTGATTCAAAGAATTTTATTGGTATGATGTATTAAACTTTCCTCCTCGTTTTTGACTCTTAGCACTTTTTTTTTTGCAGTTTTTTAGCTGGGGTCAGGTTTGAACCCGGTACCTCTGGCATATGGGGCCGGCGCCCTACTCCTTTGAGCCACAGGTGCTGCATGACTCTTAGCATTTTTTACTATTATGTATCCGTGACTCTCTGAGTTTATCCTCCTCGGAGATTGTTGGGCTTCTGGATGTATAGGGTATTGTTTTTCAGTAAATTTGGGATTTTTCTGCCATTATTAAAAAATTTTTTCTCTGACCTTTTTTCTTTCTCCTTTCCTTCTACTACTACTGTTACATATAACTACATTTTTATACTTGATGGTGTCCTAATTTCTCTGGACTCTTCACTTTGCTTCGTTTTTTCCTCTTATTTAGCTTGTTAAAAGAAACCAAAACAAAAAACAAATGGCAACTCTGGAGTTGGAAATTACATTAGCTGAAATTAAACATTCACGGAAGGGGCTCAACAGTAGATTTGAACAAGCAGAAGAAAGAATTAAAGAATGTGAAACAATTTCCATCTCCTTATTGATATTCTCTATTTGATATGACATTGTTATCATACCTTCTTTTACTTAATCATACTTTCCTTTCAATCTGTGATCATTTATGATAATGGCCGTTTTGAAATCTTTCTGTCACATCCAACACTTGGTCATTCTTGCAGGCAGTTTGTGTTGCCTGATTTTGGGGGGAACAAGGGTGGGTTCCTATCTTTCTTGCTTTTTGTTGTTCTTGTTAGGAACGGAACACTTTAGATAACATTGTAGCAATTCTGGGCCCTTGTTCCTTCCTTTCCAAGGCTGTTTATGAACACAGGGAACCCTATGTTCTTGCCTGAGCAGTCTGGAGTGGAGCCTTCACTTTCCTGAACTGGGAATGGGGAGGGCAGGGACGGATCCTGGTTCAAAGAGCAGATTAGCTTTCTTTGATTTTCTGAATAACGTTTATTTGCCGTTCGCTCTTAGGGCCACATAAAGGATTTAAATTGTTGTCTTAAAAATGAAATTTCACCTGTTACAAAGAGGTCACGACCCACAGGTTGAGAAACGCTGCTTTAGAGCATGAACTTGATGAAAGCAGGTCTCCTGTCTGCCTTGACCATTTGATGACCAGTGTCTAGCATGGGCCTGGCCCACAGTAGGAACTCCACAAATGCTTGTCAAATATGAGAACCAATGCCCTCCAGAGAGCAGAATTCCAGGGCTGTTGTAGGAGTTAGGCAGAGGAGAGGTCATGGTGCTCTACTGAGAGCTGATGTGAAACTGGAGGAAAGATGCATAAATTTCAGAAGAAAACTTCTTCCCACTTTCTCATTTGCAGCCTCGTGGACACATACTCTAAGGAAGTTTCCCTGATGGCTCCATCCTTGTGCTAATGTTGTAATAAAGTTGGCTCCTCTTTGCACTTGTCACTCTTGTCATACAAGTCAGGTGCATATAGAAAGTGAGAAAGTAACCATCTCTCTTTTACCCTTGACATTGTGGTTCCTGAGCCTATTTTAACCTATAATCGGTAGGATTTGTGAGATTTGGAATATAAATTGAGACAGTGACAGCTTTTAAGAAAGTAATGAACAACTAATATTTAGTGAGTGCTTTCCTTGTGGTTGACATGTATTTTAAATAAATCTCCATTAATTCCAGGTGTTAGGTGCTTTTATTATTTCCGTTTAATAAGCAAATGAATGTAGTTTGGAAGAGATCAAGTATCTTAACCCAAAAACATGTGTGAGTACTCAAGCTGGGGTTCAAATGCATGTCTGTCTGGCACAAGCACCCACGTCCTTAACCTTTGTTCCCTATTGCTGAGGGAGTCTAGAATTCTGTAAGTGATTTCTTGCCCTCTGATGGTCTTCGGAAACTTCAACTAAACTCTCACCTGAAGTGCCTTTTGAAACTTTCATCTTTAAGTGCCTTAAGAGAACGAGGCACGTCTCTTTTCATCTCTTATCAAGAAGCACTCACTGAAAACCCAAATCTGCGTTAATCATTCTATGTTTGAATACACGTGGGTCTTGCTCGAGACTTTCTTGATTTTACAAGGACATTTTCAGGAAGTCAAAGCAACAATAACAACAATAGAAAAAAGCCCCTCAACTGTTCTGTGCTGAAGGTACGATGTAAAGAAGTATGGAAAAAAGCACACACAGCTGTATTAAATCTAAATTCTATTTAAACTTGTTATCTTCAAAAGCTTGGAATTTAGAAAATACTTGTCCTTAGAGTAGATTTTTTTTGTTTGTTTGTTTGTTTTGAGACAGAGCCTCAAGCTGTCACCCTGGATAGAGTGCTGTGGCATCACAGCTCACAGCAACCTCCAATTCCTGGGCTCAAACGAGTCTCCTGCCTCTGCCTCCCAAGCATCTGGAACTACAGGTGCCCGCCACAACGCTCGGCCATTTTTTGGTTGCAGCTGTCATTGTTGTTTGGTGGGCCCAGGCTGGATTCGAACCCGCCAGCTCAGGTGTACGTGGCTGGCGCCTTAGCCCGTTGAGCCACAGGAGCCAAGCCCTTAGAGTAGATTTTAAAATATACTCCACGGGGTAAGGTTTGGGTGGACAAGAACTGATGGAAACACAAACGTAAAATAATAAACAAAAAGCTTTTCTAGGCTACATGGTCCTGAGACAACTGCTTTCAAGTCTGCGTTTTCTAGACTACTTGGTAATTGATAGACAAGAACAATCCCTCATCTAGAGCTTTCAAAAGTCTAAATTAGACACCAGATAAAGACTTTCTGCCACCAAAATTGGTCAAAACCTGATTCAATGGATGACAGCTGATTCTTAACCCTTTGCCTTAACTATAGAGAGAAAAATAAAAATTTTTCATGGTTGTGCACGGAAGAGTTAACATTATATATTAATTTTTATTGCAGAAAAACAAATGGCACGTATTCTCACTTTCCAAAAAACTTCTATTTTTTTTTATTAGAATGATACATGTACCTGGTTAAAAAGATATAAAATGAAAACTAAAAGCTCTTTCCCCTACTATTAGTTCTCTCCAGATCATCACATCACTTTCTCTCTGCATCTTTCCAGAAAAATGTGTGTGTATATGTATATATATATGAATGTAACAAAAGATAGTCTTTTTTTTTTTTGAGACAGTCTTGTTGTTCTGAGTGCGAGCTTAAACTTAGCTCACTGCAACCTCAAACTCTTGGGTTCAAGCCATCCTCCTGCCATAGGCTCCCAAGTAGCTAGGAATACAGCCGTGTACCACAATGCCCAGCTTATTTTCTATTTTTTTTTTTTTTTTAGTAGAAATGGGGGTCTCACTCTTGCTCAGGCTGGTCTCAAACTCTTGACCTCCAATGATCCTTCTGCCTTGGTCTCCCAGAGTGCTAGAATAACAGGCATGAGCCACCATACCCAGCCAATCTATAGTCTTAAAAAATTTTTTTATATCTACTTAAACTTTGGTTTTCATAATGTCTTGGAGATTTTCAGTAAATAAAGACCAACTGCATTTTTAAAATTACGAAGACATTTTAAGACATCTTTAGAAACTTTCTTTTGTAAAGAAAGGGTTAAGAAAGATTACAAACTTATGGAAAAGTTGGAACTGCTCTGTACAAATACGCAAAGTAAAAACTCTTTTCCTGAGTGACGTGAGAGTAAGTTACTCACCAGATCTCCAGGCACTCCTGAATACTCTAGAATGTGTTTCCTACAAAGATACTTCCCTACATAACCACAATACAGTGATCAAAGTCAGAAACTTAGTCTCTACACAGAGCTTCTGTCCAATTCTCTGATTATTCGAGTTTTGTCAATTGCCCTAATAATGGCTTTTATAGCGAAAGGATCCAGTTGAGAATCATAAGTTGGTTTAGTTGTCCTGCCTTTAGTCTGTGTAGTGTGGAACATGTCTTCAAACTTCTCTTGGCCTTCACGACCTTCATACTGGGGGGTTACAGGGCTGCTCTTACATGACACGCTCCTCAGTTTGTAAGACACCTCTTTGTGACCTTTGGCAGGAACGTCCCAGAAGTGATGCTGGGCTCTTCCCGTTGCCTTCCCTCAGGTGTCACGCTGTTTGTGTCAATCCTGATGAGGTTCGCTGTGATCACTTGATTAGGGTGGCGTTTGCTGGGCTTCCCCTCTGTAAGTTACTCTTTTTTTCTTCATAATGAATAAGTCTTATCTGGGGAGGAATTTGAACTATGTAAATATCCCATTGTGCACCAAACTTTTAACGAATGAATTAGTTACTTACACTCTGTGGCTTATTATATTTTATCCTGGAAGTGCTATTTTTTATCTAATGTCCAAATGATCACTGCTTGTCCAAGAAAAACTGGATTACAGGGCCTTTTGACATATCTGTATTATTATTATGGCCCTTCCTTCTTTTATTTTTGACACAGGAAGATGACTCAAGTTCATCTTGTACTTTCCCTGCTGGTCCTGAAATCAGTCATTTCTCCAAGAGCTCTCATTCCTTTTATTTATTTATTTTTTTTGAGACAGAGCCTCAAGCTGTCACCCTGGATAGAGTGCCGTGGCATTACAGCTCACAGCAACCTCCAATTCCTGGGCTCAAGCGAGTCTCCTGCCTCCACCTGCCAAGTAGCTGGGACTACAGGTGCCCACCACAATGCCGGCCATTTTTAGTTGCAGCCGTCATTGTTGTTTGGTGGCCCGGGCTGGATTCGAACTCGCCAGCTCAGGTGTATGTGGCTGGCGCCTTAGCCCATTGAGCCACAGGCGCCGAGCCAAGAGCTCTCATTCCTTTGAGTAGAAAATGGTATTTGAAAGCCAAGAGCTTGGTGGTAGATGTGCTGTTGATTTTGGGACATTGCTGCTTCCAAGCCCTCTTAGTAGACAGAGCTACATAATCATCTGTACACAGCTACGTTTATTTCTATACTTGACACCAATCTAACGCCACAGGGTTTATTCTATTATAGGTTTCTCTTCTTTTGTGTTTGTAACTCCTTTTCCAGCAGTGTGAAAACTGACTTTCACAGTTCTTAATATACTTACCTGATAAATCCCCCGTATGCAATCAGTATTCTACCTCTGCTGTACCTCCTCTCCAGCCCTGAACTTGGGCTCTGCTACCTCATTCTCTGCACTCCTGCGGGCTCTGACTCTATTTGCTGGGCCATCCCCTCAGCCCTGCTCTCGATGCCTTTCTCATCCCGTTCAGGCTCTGAATCCACCTGTAGGATACCCTCTGCACACCACTTGGGCTCTGATTAAACTTCCCTCACTCACTACATGGAACTCTGCCCCACACTACACTCAGGGACTCCCTCCTCTCCCCGTATGGGATCAGACGCCTTATACTGAGCAGTCCTCCTCCATGGACACTCCTCACATGAAAGGACCACCAAGGTCCCATTCCCCCTGCCAATGGAAATTGGGCCCAAGAAGAGCAGGTAGATATTCTGTTAAGTTCTTTCATATCTGGAAATGCCTGTCTGCTGTCTTTCTATTGCAGCATCTTGAATAGGCAAGACATTTTTAGATTTCACTTCTCCCCCCCACTTAGAACTTTGTAGACTTTGCTCCATTGACTCCCGGCCTTAGGTTTCTACGGAGAAGTCTAAAATCAAACAATTTATGCTATGTTCACCTGTTCATTCCCCAAGATATTTTTATATTTCTGCTTGGACAGAGTCTAGTAAGGAAACAAACACCACTATTATTTTAACAGAGAGAATTTATTATAGAGAATTGTTAAGTAGGTAACTCCAATGGCAGATAGAGAACACTTTATATCATGGAGGTAGCATTTGCAGGAAGCAGCTACTTGCCCTTAAGATTGGGGAACAAAGGAATCAAACAAAGAAGCAATCAAACAGAGCAATCAAACAGAGCTCGGAGAGCCTTAGACCTCTGGCAAGAGGTGGCTTTGGCAGTCTGGCACTTGCGTTTTGGGGCCAGAAGGTAGAGGGTAATAAGTGATTCTACAAACGTGGAAAAGCTGCAAATTAGACCCAACTACTTCTAGAAGAAATTGCTGGGACGAAAAAGAAACATTGGTTGTCACTGGTGATATGAAATCCGCAGACAGGCAATAGGAGGCAGACAGGAAAGAGTTAAGACCCTTCTTCATCCTCCAGCCTGCAGCCTCTCTCTATCGCCCCCTGTCGGCAGAACTTCCTCCAGCTGACGTGAAGAAATGTTTTGCAGAGTTAGGGCTGTAGTATCACAAAGATGAATATAAAGTGAGCTGGAAGGTGAGCAACAATAGCTTAATAAATGGAACAACACTTTCACTGGAATATATCTTGCTCTTGCGTGTTCTGAATCAAATTTTCCTAGAACCTGGTTTCCTAGAACGCTTAATCTGCAGATTGTTTCTTCCCTTGTTTCAGGGAAATTCTCGTGTATGATGTCTTGGAAAACATTTCCTATTTAATATTTTGCAGTTCTTTACCTCAGTTACTAATTTTCTTTAGTTGGGTTATCTTTCTCTGCCTCCCATAACCTTTAGATTTTTTCTCTATTTGCTTTTCCTTGTGTTTTTCTTCTTCGTCTCTGTGCTTATCTCAAGCTTTTTCTCTATCAGACTTTAATGACATATGATCTATCCTAGTTTTTGCTATTTCTCTTGTATGTTTTATCTCCGTAATGTTATTTTTTTGGTCCTTAATTTGTTTCCTTAATTTTTTTTTTCCTATAACCACACTTTGTTTTTGACACATTTTATGAAGTGGTTCTAGAGGGTAAAGCAATTTTTAGAAATTTCCTTCTATTTCTTGAGTAATATTTTATTCTAGGTCAGGCCCTTTCCCCCTCTTTTGCATCTGGTTTTATTTATTTATGTTATACTTTCCTTGTGTGGTTGCTATGCCATTTGGGTGGCTACTTCCAGACCTTCTGTTTGCCTGATATATTGATGACTCTTCTTCTGTGTCTTGGTTCTATTTTTGATTCTAAATTCTTCTTCTTTCTCTTCCTCTTCTCACTCCTGGGCTCCTCCTCCTCCTTCCTTTTCTCAACTCCCTCTTCTTCCTTCTCCTTCCCCAACCCCCTACTTTGTCTCTTCACATTGCTTGGTTCCTAGATTCTTTCCCTCATTTTCTAATTCTAACATCCTTGTCAGTCTTGGATTGGTTTCAATTGGTTAATTAACCTCCTCATTATGAGTCATTTTTCTCTTCCTTTGGATGCCTGGCAGTATTTGATTGGTTGCAGACATTGTGAATTTCACCTTGTTGTGTCCTGGATATTGCCTACAAATATTTTGGAAATCAGTTAAGCTGCTTGGAAAGAGCTTAATGTCTTTTGGTCTTCCTTTTATGATTTATTAGGTGGGTCCAGACAGTGATCAGTCTAGGGCTAACTGTCTGCCACCACTGATGCAAGACATTCCTAAGTTCTCTATCCAATAACCTCTAATTTACGAGTTTTTTTTTTCTGTCTGCCTTATGGGAATAGGTACTCGTTTTAGCCCTATTTGAATACTGGACATTGTTTTCCTCTCATCATTTCCAATTATCTTTCTAGCCTCAAGTAGTTTCTTCACATACCTGCGTTGATCCATTACTGAATACTTGAGGAGGCTCCTCTGTATACCACTGGGTTTCTCACACTATACAGCTCTCATTTCTGTCCTGTGAGCACTAACTGCCTTGGAATTACATTTTTTTATATTTTGTATTTCTTTTTTGTAGAGACAGAGTCTTACTTTATCACCCTCGGTAGAGTGCCGTGGCATCACACAGCTCACAACAACCTCCAACTCCTGGGCTTAGACGCTTTTCTTGCCTCAGCCTCCCGAGTAGCTGGGACTACAGGCGCCCACCACAACACCCAGCTATTTTTCTGTTTTGCAGTTTGGCCGAGGCTGGGTTTGAACCCGCCACCTTCGGTATATGGGGCTGGCACCCTACTCGATGGGCCACAGGCACCACCCTATATTTTTTATTTTTAATATCATCCAAATCTAAGTATCTTCTAATTGTCCTTGTGATATCATCTTTTCTCCATGATATATTTGGAACTGTGGTGTTAAATTTTCAAATATTGGGGAATTTTCCAGATATGTTTTTGTTTTTCATTTCTAATATGATTTTGTAGTCAGGGAACATACTCTGTATAATTTTAATTTTTAAAAATTTGTCAAGACTTGTTTTATGATTTAGCATATGTTCTATATTCTTGACTATTCCATGTGTACTTGAAAACGATGTGCATCCAGGAGATGGTGTTTTACTAGGTCAAGTTGTCTGATAATGTTTTGTGTCTTCTATGTCCCTACTGATTTCCTGTCCTATCAATTACATATACAGAATAGTTAATTCTCCAATAAGAATTATGGATTTTTTTTTTTAGTTTTTCTTTTAGTTCTATTTTCCATGTCGTATTTTAAAGCTGTGTAATGAAGTATCCTTTTGATGAATTGGCCCTTTTATCATTATGAAATATCTTCTCTATCCTTGGTAATATTTATTGTTTTAAAACTTATCTGATGCAAATATAGCCACCTCAATTTCATTTTGATTAGTTTTTCATGGTATATCTTTATTTATCCTTTTAATTTTAATTTACATGTAATATGAGAAAGATACATATGTACATATTATAAACAATAGAACAACCAATAAAAATATAGTAAGATATACATGGTATATCTTTATTTATCCTTTTACTTTTAATTTACATGACTGTGATATGAGAAAGATACATATGTACATATTATAAGCAATAGAACAACCAATAAAAATATAGGAAAGAAATATAGCAAATAATATAAAATTAAATGATATAATTGACAAATAATTAGACATTTAAAGAATTAAATTGAAATTCTGGAAATAAAAATATAAAAATTGAATTAAAACACAAAGGATGATTTAATAGATTAGACACAGCTGAAGATAGAATTAGTCAGCTAGAAGGTAGGTCAGAAAAATAGCTAAGAGTGAATCTTAGCATGACAAAAATATGAAAAGTGAAAAAACAATATTATTATTAAACTTTTAAACTGAATTTCTGATAACATTCAGATGCTTTACCTTCTACAAAATGAACTTCCAAAAGCTGTACTTTGACTTTATGCATTAGATGAAAATCTTGAGCCAGTACTGAAATTAACTGTTACTCTTTTCTATAAAGGTTATCAACCATAATCTAACCAACATCTATCTTAATGAACAGTAAAAAGACAAATACCTTACCCTTTATATTTGGAAACTAAAAAGGCACTGCCAAAAAACTATGTGTTAAAGAGAAAATACTTGTGAAAATTATGGCACATTTAGATCAAAGGTAAAAATGTTACATATCAAACCTTATAGAAGGAAACTAAAGTGATGTTTAGGGTAAATTTAGAGTATCAAATAGATACATCAAAATGCATTATATTGGAAGCTCTAACCAATACAAGAAAACGTGAAAAATGAAATGAGATGTGTAAGAATACAAAGTAGGAGACCAAATTGCCTTTGTTTGTAGATAATATGATAGCCGCATATCCAAGGAAGACCACCAGAAAACATTCAGAACGAAAAAGTTCAGCAATATTGCTACGTGTTAGACTAACATACACAAACTCCCATTCACAGTTGTAACAACATTAGGAAGAAATCTAACTGGGGGAGTATTAAACTTTTAAGAGGAGAAATTATAAAATGCATTACAGCCTATAAAAGGTATCCTAAAGTATATGAAAATACATGCCATATTTATAAATTTGGTATATACAATTATACCAGTTTTACCCAAATAAAGCTATAAATCCATTGCAATCTCAGTCAAAATTCTAATGGAAATTTTCACTGACTTTGAAAAATGAATTCCAAAATTCACAAGGGATAGCAGAATGTGCAGAATAATAAGTTTATGAAGGAGAATAAGGTAGAGTGTTTCTTTTCCCAGCTTTCAAGATTTATGATGCCAGAGTATTTGAGACAGGGTAACGGTGGTATAAAGATAGACATTTAGACCAGTAAAGACAGTGGACAGCCCAGAAAAAGAGACAAGTATTACATACTTCATTGCTGAATATCACTACAGTCACCTTCAAAGTAAGGCCCTCAGGAAGCTGTGCACTGATGCCAGCACCTAGTCCACCTTTCAAAGCAATTCTGGAACTCTTTTTCTGGAATGGCCATCAAAGCTATAGTCATATTACCCTTGATGTCCTGAATATCATAAAAAATATCTTTCTTTTAATATTTCATTTGTCTGGTAGTAAAGAAAAAAGTCATTGGAGGCCAGATCAAGTGAGTCAGTAGGAAGTTCCAATATAATTATTTTTTTTTGGAGACAGTTTCACTTTGTTGCCCTTGGTAGAGTGTCATGGTGTCGTAGCTCACAGCATCCTCAAACTCTTGGGCTTAAGTGATCCTTGTGCCTCAGCCTCCTGAGTAGCTGGGACTACAGGCATCCTCCACAACACTAGGCTAGTTTTTTAAAGACTGAGGTCCCACTCTGGCTCAGGCTGGTCTTGAACCTGTGAACTCAGGCAATCTACCCTCCTTGGCCTGCCAGAGTGCTAGGATTACAGACATGAGCCACCATGCCCGGCCCGAAGCTGGTGTATTGTTGTGAAGCAAGAGCCATGAATTGCTAGCCAAGATTTTCAGTTAAGATTTTCCTGTTTCTCTGTCAATGTCTGCTATGCTTCTCACAGTCAGCCGACAATTTTGGTGATGAAAAATTTGAATTTTTGCAATGTTTTCATCAGCTCTGCTTGATATCATCCACTTTGACCTCTTTTCATCAGTGATGCCTTTTCTTCCTTCAGAAAAATGTTTAATCTATTTTCTTCATGGCATTAGCCCCATAACTTGGACTAACACATTCCTGATTCCACCTCCACTCTTGCTAACTTTAACGAGAAATATGAATGTTTGTTCATTGCTCTATTTCAAGCTCCTAAGTTCTTGCGATGGCACGCATAAACATGCAACAACAATGAATGCCACTAAGTAAGGCGTCACCACTTGTCAACATGAACACACCCATGAGACACTGATATACTGAGGTTATGAAACCTTCCTGTGTTGCTTGTACAGATAGTGCTGCCAATGTAAGTGCATGGTGGCAAGTTTGTGAACTTAATTGTCAGACCTCATGTGTAAAACTTGACACGTGAAATCAGCAGCAGTGAAGATCATTGAGGGAAAGAATAGAAAATTAATTTGACATGTAAAAATTATGGAAATGACATATGAAAAAATGTATTTTGGGGAGATTGAAGTTCTAACTATAAAAAACAAAACTTTAAAACTTTCAGAAAATTAAAGCATATATCTTGGAGTAGAGATAACTTTCCTTTCTTTTTTTTTTTTTTGCAGTTTTTGGCTGGGGCCGGGTTTGAACCCGCCACCTCCGGTATATGGGGCCAGCGCCCTACTCCTTGAGCCACAGGCACCACCCGGGATAAATTTCTTAAATACGATTTTTTAAAAACTAAAAATATAAAATTTCATTAAAATAAATGTTAAAATTCTCTTCAAAAAAGATACCATAAGCAAAATTAAAAGACAGGCCATAGCCAAAGACTTTGGAGTACCCCCTTGCAGATTTCTGGAAATCTTTGTTAAGCTCTCTCCTCTCTGGTGTTTTGTCCCATATATTCTAGCTGCCTTAGCCTCCCTGAGTTCTGTATTCTACTCCTCACGTTAGATTGCTGAGCTCTCTCTGAGTTCTCCCTTGCTGTACTGGGACTTGGAAACTGACCCAGACAGTAAGCTGGACAATTGTAGAACACACCTCACTTCTTTGCTTCATTCAGGGATCACTGTTCTGTGCTACCTGGGTCCATTGTTTTACTTATTTTGTTTGGTTTTCTACTTACTTTAGAGGGGAGAGTAAATGTAGTCCCTCTTATTCTACCATGGCTAGAAGTGGAAGTGGTTCTAATATCATTTTTAAGAAGTTTAAAAACATGTAAAACAATGCCTTTATATAGATGTTCGAAGTACTCCCCTTGGCCATCTGGTGGCCACAGTGATATTTAGCAACGGGGTATGTAGCACTTTTTCTAGGATGAGTTTATGAACTTGATTGTCTGTACACACACAAACACACGTAATGTATGAAAAAATATGAAGTGATGATATAAAGGTACATAGAAAAGATAAACAGCAAATTTGGAAAAGTAGTTACTTTTTTGGTAAGTGAAGCATGGTATCAGTGATACTTTCATGAATCAGTGTTAATATTTACAGAGCACTTGGAGTGTACTGTGCCATTTTCCAAGTCCCTTATACATATGGCCTTAGTAGAGTTAATACTTTAATATATAACACAGATTCAGAGGAAAGAATAACAAATTGGCACATTTACAATTACGTTAGGTGACATTAAAATTCTCAGTCATTTGTTTTGGAATATAACAAATATGTGAACACAAAAAAGGTTAAGTAACTCCCCTGGAAAGATTGACTAGGAATGTGGATAGACACATGGGCAATATTTCACTGATCAACAGAGACTATACATTATGTTCAAATATCAGAAATTATTGAAAATTGCAAGGTTTTCGGTTCTGAATAAGTCAGTCCTGTCATGAGAGGAGAAATCAAACGTACTTAGAGGGAGAGACAGGGGAAGACTACTCGGAAACTGAGCTACTTTATAATAAAGAATGAAAAAACTTTCGAATTCTTTGAAGATTAATAGTAGGCACATGGCTATTCATCATGCCATTTTTGTGTACTTCTTGTATGTCAAGTATTTTATCATAAAAATTTAAAGTATAAAAAGGACACCAAATAAGGAATATTCTAGAAGGAATATTCAATGAAGGAACATTCAAGAAAGACCAGGCAGTAATAGAGAGTAATTCAGTGTTTCTGCAGGCTGTCTAAGTCAGAAGCCAGACCCCCATTGAGGGTGGGGCAAAATAGTAACAAACAGACATGGCGGCATCTTGCCTCGCCTCTGGATCTCTGAAGGCCTGTGATTTCCCTGCTGGTGCCTTCTTACTGGCATTTTCTACTCTCGGACAGACTCCTCTGTGTTAAAACCCCTCAATCCCCCCCACCAGCTTCCATGAATATCACCACACTAACACCACACTGTGTTGAGTCACCTGTCCACCAGTGGGTCACTACCTCCTAGGCTCTTAGGCCACTGTCCCTCTCTCTGTCATTCACATGGATGTTCCTACTTGAACTCAGTCTCTTAGTCCTTTGCACTACTTTCCTCCGATGGCTGTCACTTGCTCTGCTACTGCAGTGGCCTCCTGACTGGTCCCCCGTCTCCATCACCATCCCCTAACCTGTTTAGTCTTAACATAGCAGGCAGCTGAGACATCATTTTGAAACATTGGTTTATGCCCCTTCTCTGCTCAGAGCCCTCTAGTGACTCCCCAGCTCACTCAGAGGCAAAGCCCAACTCCCTTCCTCGCCTTCAAAATACTAGATCCTCTGGCTCCTGCTACCCCTTTCTGCCACTCTCCTGTGTGCCGTCCAGGGCTTCCTTGACGCTCCTGGGCCATGCAGGGCATGCTCCTGCCTCAGCTGTGCCCACTGCTCCCTCTGCCTAGAGCAATTTGACTCTAGATGTCTTTCTCTCACCTCCGTCACATCTTTGCTCCTCAATTGTCACATTCTTCACGAGGCCTTCCTTGGCCACTTTATTTAAAACCATGCTTTTCACATTATACCACATGATTGCATTCTTGTACACAGCTATGATTTAATAAAGAAAAAAAAAAAACCATGCTTTTACCTGCACGGTGCCTTCTCTCTCTCTCTCTTTCTGACAATTTCCCCTCCCAGTATGTATCACCTTCTAATATACTAGGATGTAACCTCTACGAGGACAGGGATTTTTATCTGCTTTTATCTTTTGCTGTAATACAAGTCCCTGAAACAGTTTATTGCACAGAGAGGATATAGTCAAATTCCTTGCAGAATGACTGGGAGCTGCTTGGCCTTACATGAGGCTATTCTAGTTTCCCCTCTCCCTCCCAACCACCAATAGCTGCCTCTTATGAAGAACCTTCCAGTTCCCAGGACCATTGCCTACATGCTCTTCTCTGCCAGCATCTAAGCTGTTCTTGTGTTTTGGAGACTGGAGAACTCCAGCTCATCTCCAGCTTTTTCTTTTTACCTGGGTGTGTAGCTGAAGAGGATCTCAGGGAGTAAAATTAGTGATTGTAGCGGTCAGGTAGGCTACATGGCTGTAATAAACAGATCAAAATTAATCATGGCTGAAACAACAGAGGCTGGCTTCTTGCTCACCTCTAGTCTAAGTAGTGTTCATGTCTACGGGTGGTTCTCCTCCACACTGTGATTCAGGGATCCAGTCTGCAGCTTTGCCATCTTCATTTCAAGTTGCTTTGGGCACCATCATTCCAGTGGACACCTAACTGTGAAGGGAGTTGAGAAGAATGGATTTAGGTGGACATATAGCTGCCTCCACACAGAAATATTTGTCATCTTTGTTATCATGGTCTTAGTAGGAGGCATAGATCTCAGTTGACAAACTCATATTTTTAAGAAATGTAACTTTGCTTCTTCTAAAACCTAAGTTCTATTTTCAGTATCAATCTGTCATGATGGAAGAATTTTAATTTTCATAGCTTTGGGAATCATTCTGCCCAGTTTTCTGGGGGATGTTAAAAAGTAAGTATTTTCTGTAGTCATCTGCTCATACTGGCACCTATTGTCATGGCCATGACACTGGTACCCATGGTCATGGCCATCATCTGGACTAGGCTTTGAGCATTAGTATGTAGGGTGCTGCAGAGGTATTTCTAGATTCTAGCAGTAGGGTTCTTCTAGCTCTGGAGGGGCTTTCTGTGACTTCCTGCCTCTCTTGGGGACATAGAAGCCATTTGGTTGCTCCAATGCCATGACAGGCACAGCAACTCTTCAAGGCTGTCTGAAGCCCCGTTCGCTAAGGTATTCCATGCACTATGCCTATCCTGGCTCTAGCTGTCTTCTTGGAACTCAGCCCAGCTCTCAGATCCCACAACTCTATCTGGGAATTGTATTGCTTCTCTAGGGCTCAGTTTTGGACCAGGAACAAACTTCCTCTCTTTGGGCCCACTGATATCTTTATAACTTGTACTTTTTGTTTAAATCTCTTATCTCTTGAGGCTGGAATTCTCTTTTCTTAATATGATAAAGAAGGTAAATTTTTCTCTTGTTCATCTCCTGTCTGGGCTCCATTTCTCTAACAGTCTGCGCTTTTGAAACTTACAAATGGGAAGAGTCCCCTTCTTGCATTTGGTTATCACATTCTTTTTCACTGAGTAGAGAATAACCTGGCTCTTCCATTAAGGGAAGAAGAACCAAGGGGCATGGCAGGGGAACAGGCTTGGGTAGGGGGAGAACTGTGAAATATTTAAAAAGTACAGTTGCTCTATTTGGTAATAACAACAACAACAATAATGTAATTAACATCTGTTGAGCACTCAGTTTATGCCAGGTCCTCTCTTCAGTGTTCTTTATGGGCGACATCTCCATTAATTATCACAACAAATCTATGTGTATTTATTATGAGTCTTATTTTCTATCAGACGTTGGAAGTTTAGCAAGATGAAGGGATTGGTTTGGGTCCCTCAGTTTGAAAGTGATGGAGCTGGGCTTTGGAGGTTATCCTGAACCCAAAATCTAAGGTCAACCATTGCACTTCTTGGCATCTTGGTACGAGCCCTTGAACTTTAGGCCACTAGGTCACGGAAATGAGGAGTGATTCTATTCTGTCCTTCCACACTCCTGCCTTTCTTCTTTCCCTGCCCTGGCAGAGGGGGCTTGTCCCTAGGACCTCTCTGCTTTGGCTCAGATCCATCTCTTCTTTCTGCGGGTTTCCAGTCTCTCTCAATTTGGCTTTAAATAAAATATAAATTTAGCTAAGAGCTCATACCACAAAAAGGGAAGAAGTGGTACTTACAAACAGAGCCCCAGTTTGCTCTGCTGCCCCTGGGTACACGAGCTTTCCTGAGGTCTGCACTCCTGGGGATCTCCAGGCCTCCTCTCCTGCCACCAGGTTCATGGTGAGGCTGGACTTCCTAGCTCTTCCCCAGGCAGGCAGAGCTTTGCCACGTAGAAGGCCTATGGCCCTAGGAAGGCCTCCCAGTTTCAAACTATTAATATTTCTGCTAGGAGAGGACTATTCCTTTGGATTAACAAGCTGCAAATATGGGATGGCCTTACTCTACTGCTTTAGATATCAGACGTTCTCATCTTCCTATAGCTGGGCTGAATCACCTGGCCAGATCAAGACTCTTCAGGGACAGTCATTTTGGTGGGCACTGTGGAGGGAGGAGATGTGGAATTTGGCAGAGGTGGGTCAGCACATGGGGGCTGGGGCAGGACTGAGATGCATGTCTCTCTGCAGGTGAGGACTCCATCAGCACCTTGGGCCTGATCCTCGGTGTGGGACTGTCGCTGCTGCTCGTGTCCATCCTTGGCTATAGCTTGGCCAAGTGGTACCAGCGTGGGTACTGCTGGGAGGGTGAGTGAGCACTGGGGCTTGTCACCTCAGCTCTGCCCAGCCCCTTCTCTCCTGCAGCATTTAGCAAGGACAGATGGGGCTGTCAACTCTTTAGCATGGTGGCATGCAAACATGTTTCCTGTGGTGGCCACGGTGGTTGAAGACTTGAGTGGGTGTCTGAACAGTTTGAAGTGATGAGGGTGGGGTAGTGAGACCTTTATCGAGGGGATGGAGGCTCTTCCCACCCTAGCAAGCAGCCAGCATCCTCAGAGCCCATGAAGTCCATGGGGTCTGTGTAGGCCCCCAAGGCCAAGAGAAATGGGCTCCATGGGCCAAGTTCCAGGTGGCCCCAGTCTAGGCCCTTCTGCATCTCTGGTCTCTATCTGTGGGTCTGGGGGTTCTCTCCTAAGCCAGTTGATTTTTCAGGCTTACTAGGAGTCTCCTAGAATTTGTTGTGTTCATCTCAATTCTGAGATATACAGGGTGGCCATAAAGTTCATGTTCAATTTAAATTTAAATGTACTTTATGGCCACCTTGTATTATAGCTACACTCTTCATGGGGTCTGGGAAAGCTGGAAGGGCATACTAGATATACAGGTGGCCATAAAGTTCATGTGCAATTTAAATTTAAATGAACCTTATGGCCACCCTGTGTTATAGCTGCACTCTTCATGGGGCCTGGAAGGGCACTAGAAACTGAGAGGTAGAGAAAATCTCCCAGATATGCAGTTAAGTTTAACATATTCCATGAATATTTCTTGAGCACTTGCAATCTGCCAATGCACTTTTGCCTCATATGATTTTCTTTAAAATTCCACGTGAGGAAGAAGTTATAGCCTTCAGTTTTAATAGATGGGACATAAGACAAAAGTTATGGGAACCAGACTCAAGACCTGGTCTGATTCTTTTGGGCTCCGTGCTAGGACTGCCTCCACCCAGTCATCAGGGCCCCGTAATGGGAGGGCACTGAAGGAGCTCAGGACCCTCCCACAGCATCCCAACACCCAGCCCGGCCACCCTGCTCCTCCAGACAAGGGTGAAGGAGAACCAGATGTTCTTAGAAGGGTGATGAGCAGCTTCCTCTGGTGCTTAACTGTCTCTTTTTGGATTGTCTTTTTAGGGCCTAATTTTGTCTTCAACTTATACCAAATTCGGTGAGTAAACCCAGGGCAGATCTGGGTAAGGTAGGGGTTGGAGGTTAGAACATACTGCTTTTCTTCCCTGCTGCTCTCCTTGCCCCTAAGCAAGAAAGGGGTGGGGACTGAGAATCCATCTATAAAAGTTCCATGAACAAAACTTGAGCATAGACAGGATATGTGAGACCACTGTGATTGTGATCCTTGTAACATTCACTCTTAGGTAGGTAACATCCATCCATACATCCATCCACCCACCCACCCATTGATCTACCCATTCACCCATCCATCCTTCTATCCATCCACCCACTCATCTATTCATCTACCAAATCCTCCATCTACCCAGCCATCCACCCACCTATCCACCTATCCATTCATCATTTATTCAGAATGGTTCTATTGTAGCCAGTATTGTTGCCTTAGTACAAAGGTGACTGTCTTCAAGCATTTCACTGTCTATGCTGGAGACAGGCTTGATTACAAACCATGCAATCTCAGGCACAGTACAGTGTCAAAAAAGAAGAATATATGAAGAAAGTTCAGGGATTCAGGGACCAGGAGTCAGAATATCCTCTTGGGCCAAGTCATCTTGTCTATTGGCTGCCACAGGGCAGACCTGCTCCTCCTTTGGGCCTGAGAGGTGGAGCAAGTCCTATTCTGGAAGTTAAGTCAGTGAATCAGTGACCTGGAGATTCCCCCACTTCCAGGAATTTCTTCTGATATTCTAGTCTAGGGAGATGGGGTCCCAGGGGTGGCTGGACATTCAGCCCCAGTAGCTTGACTGGGTCATCTTTCTCAGGAACCTAAAGGAGCTGGAGATAGGTCCACCCTTCACCATCAGTGGCCACATCAGCAGCCCAGACGGTGGCTACATGAAGTTCTCTCATGGTCTAGTTTGATGGAAACAGCATTGGGCTTCGGGAGCCCTGGAGAGGTGAGTGGGAAGGTTGCAGGGCACCTGAGTGAGCCTGATGCCCAGTGAAGCTCTACAAGGGGCCAGGTACCTGGTCCTAGTACCAAAGAGATTATTTGGTCCGTCTCCTGCCTCTGGTGCTGATCTCAGGAACAAAGGCCTAGGGTCACGTTGTCCCCATGCCCTTCCAGCACTGGGCCTGCTCCATTTCTGCTTGTCCACCTAATCATGCCCTGGATTAGGATGCAATCTTTCCTTCCTGGAGAGATTCTGTTTCTATTCAGATGGAAGCTTCTAGAGCAGAGCTTTTTAACTTAACCATTTGCTCTGAGATGAAGTTTCCAGATGGCCAGTCTTTCTAAGAAACATCAGTCTAGTGCTGCAGTGGAACTTTCTAAGCCCAAGAGCCTTCCCTGCTTTGTGGCCAACTAACCTTTTTGGCCACACCTCTCCCCTGCATTCTAGCCTGTCCCTCTCCAGCTCAGTTGTGTTTTCCCATCTAAACCTTTTCTCCCTCCCGGGATCCTACATGGCCCCTTGGTTTCACATTGGTCCCCTCCCACCTTCAGCTTCTCTGTGTGTGTCCCCTCAGCCCCTGCCTCTATGGAAGGGCTTGGCTGGATGAGATGGTTTAGAACAGTGATTTTCAACTGGTGTCCCATGAAAAATTTTAAGGATTATTAATTAAATTATTTTCAAAAGAAGTTCAAAGCATAGTAAGTATATTTTTCTACTCTTTTTTTTTCTCTTTTTGGTCAATATGATTTAAGTATGCCGTGGAAGTTTAACTATAGGTTCAAGTGTGCCATGAAATAAAAAAGGTTGAAAAACACTGGCGAGGGATCTTTCCCAAGCCTTGTCTTTTCTCATCTTTCTTTTTTCCTCTTCTGCAGGGAGAGGCTCCTGACTCTGCACTGGCCCCTCATGGGCTCCCCTGGGCTGCCCTCATCCCCTTGCATCTTCAAGGCCTGGCCTTGCTCCCGGATGGTGGAGAATGAGGGGATCTTCTCTGGATTCACCATCTGCCTGCATCATGAGAGTCCTGGGGAGATTTATGCTTTTGGGGACAGAGTCTGGCTGGGCAAGCAGTGGCTTTCTCAGAAACAAAGGAGGCAGCCATTCCTCAGCACTGGATCCCAGAAAGCCCGGCACCTGGTGGGAGGAGTTGTAGATTTCCTGGACAACCAACCCCTGCCAGCAACAGCCCAGTGTGGGCAGGGCCCCTACATGCCAGAGAGGAGCTGTTTCATCAGTGTCACTGGTCACTTCCCCTTGCAGGGCTGACACCAAGGGCTGGATATCCAGCCACATCTTAGGCAATTCCAGCTGTGGTTTTCACCTTCCCACCGGGGGGGTGGCTTCCCTAAAGGCTGGGCCTGGGCCTGTACTCTGCCCTGGCTCACTCTGTGCCTGATCCTGGCACTTAAACCCTACCCCCACCCACTTCCTGCCTCCTACCCCTCACCCCTGTCGCCAACCAGCTGACAGTACTCTGCCTCCAAGACATGATCAGCTCCCCATCTTGATGTGCAGTGCTGAGAACAGCATGTTCTCGTGTCTGGGCTCCTATGCTGGGGTGGGCACAGGGGCGTGGGGGAGCACGTCTCACACTGCTCTGCGTCTCTTGTGCAAAGCCTGCCCCGGGAGGTGGAAAAGGACCAGGAATGGTGGGAGTGGGGACAGGAACCCGGGCAAGGCTGAACAAACCAGACAGTGCATGAGGGAAACCAAGAATGGAGCACATGCAGCTTGGTGACAGCAGCATAGTGTCCCCTGTGAGTCCTTGCACCTTCCCCCCGGGGGTGCCTGCTGGACTGCAGGGGGACCTTGCACCAGAGCATCAGCTCAGTAGGTGCTTGATGTAGAGCTGTTCCATCCAGTGAGGCTGAGTCCCTGGGCCACTGTGGATGGAGAAGGGCACGAGAGGGACCTGCTGGCTGCTGGGTGCTGCAGTGACAACTGCCATTCACCGGCCCCTCTGCCAGCGTCCCAGCAGCAAGGCCACCAGATGCGGGAGCCCAGAACAGCGATTCGGGAGGAGGAGGAGGAAAGTCGTGACCTGCTGCCTGTCCTCCCTTTCCTGAGGCCTCGTCTCTCTGGCTTTGGGTCCTGGCAGACAGCACAGGAAGGAGAGGAGCCATGGCAGCTCCCACCGCATTTCCTGCCAGGCTCTGGGGGCGTTCTCCTGGCACAGCCAGGCCCTGGCTTAATAAACCAAGCCTCTGGATTGATGGGTCTCCAACTGGGTCTTCTATCCCCGAGCAGGTGGGAGTGGGGAAGAGCCCTAATGACTCGGGATCTCCCCCTTTCTGAAGGACTCTTGGAAGAGGAGGGTGATGGGGAGATGGGTCGATTTTGACTTTCTTCTTCCTTGGATTTCAGCTCTGAGGAGGAGGCCCCCTTTCTTAACTCATGGGGTGTCCAGCCCCCAGTAAAACTCTCAACTGTGTCCTGCTCAGCATGGGTTCTGGGTCTGCAGTCCATGCTGGGCCACCCCAGTGGCCTGGAAATGCTCAGGACTCAACAGCCTTGGGGAAACTTGAAAGGAACATGGAGCCAAGGACCCATCTGGCCCTGGCCTTGGCCCTGGGTCTGTTGGCTTCAGGTGAGGAGATAAAGACAGCTGCCAAGGGCTGGGAGAACAGAGGGTATTTCCCATCCTCAGGAGCAGAACCGATACTGGGCTACTTCCCCTTTCAGGCTCCTTTGACGTGCTCTCTGTCTTTTTTGCATCCTCCTTATTTTCCTTACTTCCGTAGGCCACTGGCCTAGGACAGTTTCTTTGACCCTGGGGCCTCAGGCCCCATCCTAGGACTCTACAGGTTTTTACCGAAGGCCCTAAACTGGCAGATTCCAGCTTGTTTAGAAATGCCGAAGGAGCAAACAGATGCTTAGAAATCCAGCCACAGGTCTGGTTGGGCCAGACACTGGCTGGCCTGACACTGGGCCCCTAGACACATAGGCACGCCAGGGCCTCTCCCGGAGCCTCCCTCCCTCCTCTCTCCATTCTTTATGCCTCTGGCCCTAACAGGCCAGAGACGGTCACAAGAGCCAGTAGTTCTCTGGTCTGGCCACTCCCAGTTCCTCTGCAACCCTATTTATTCCTCTTTGGTGCCTTTGCTGGGCCTCCCCTCCTGGCCACATCTAGTCTCCGTGGTGTGTCATACCCATCTTTGCCATGACTTTTCTCAGGGCTTGAGACTTGATGCCACCCATTTTGGTCCTAATCGCGGGTGGCCATTTTTCCTCCATGGGGAGGTTTCTCGACCAGGCTGAGCCCTTTGTGAGCAAGGTTATGTCGCATGGGTCTTTAGTAACCCCGAATATTGCAGGATCTATGTACTCCGTAAATGAGTAAATGAGATCCATTTACTCAGTAAATGCTTGCTAAGAAGACACTCCAGGAATGGACATGGAAGCCTGCTTTATCCTAGAAGAAGATGCCTGGTTGGCCTAAAGAGGAGCAGAAACTGCTTTCATGGTACCCAGGCTGCAGAGTAGAAAGCACTTTTGTGCACATTACTGTATTTTGAGCCCGTGGCAACCCTGCGATAGGGATTATTATTGGCTCCATTTTACATATGAGGAGACTGAGGCTCAGAAAGGTAGCACATTTTACCCACGACTCCACAGCTAGCTTCTGGATGCCCTGGAGCCTGAGTAGAGTCTGCAGCTTCACAGAAGCAGCCTGACCTCAAGGCTTAAAGGGGTGAGGTCTGAACACTGTAGAATAAGGTCTGGTTCTGACCTGCCCTGCCATGCTGGGTGGCCATGGTCCACTCACTGTACCCTCTGGCCATCTATTTCAACATCTGAAAATCGAAAGATTGGGCTATGTCTCCAGGGCTCCTCCTGGCTCTTACCTGTAGAAGACAAAGATCTTGTCTGTTTTTTTTTTAAAAATCTGCGTTTTCAGTGTTTAGCGTATGGCCTGGCACATAGTAGGTGTTCAATAATCAATCAAAAGATGCAAGGACAAAGTGTCGCTATCACTTTCTAATTTAGGAGGTTGCAATTGAAAGGTGACTGCTGCAGTTCTAGACCTCCAAGGTATAGGATTCATTTTTCTTTCTTTATTTTTTATTAAATCATAGCTGTGCACAATAATGCAATCATTGATATTGGGTTCTAAATATTATTCATCCTTTCCTTGACCCGGATCCAAGACTGGACCATTCCCACCCAAATCATTCATTACCTGGAGGGAAAATCACGAGTGTTTGCTAAGCGCATCTTGGTGCAGGGCAGGGGCTCTGTATGCACAGCCTTCCTTCATCCTCACAGTCTCACAGGGGAGAGAACAGAAGTTCAGAATGTGGTGACATTATTTGCTCAAGGCCAGACAACAGTTTATTCTCTTTATAAACCTTTATCACCCAGGTCTTGTCTCAGTTCAAGCTGGCAAGTTCAAGCTGAGGTCTTTGGCCCCCAAGAAACCAGACTCCTCCCTCTAGTTGTTTTTTTCTTCTCTTTTGCAGGCCCCTTGGCATGGTGAGAAGGGCTCTTAGAAGCCCAGCCCTCCCCAGGCTCCATCCTCTGCTCTGAGCTTCTTTCTGATCCACTCTTTCTTTTTCTTTATCCCCCTGGCCCTAATAGCCCAGAGACGGTCACAAGAGCCAGTAGTTCTCTGGTCTGGCCACCCCCAGTTCCTCTGCAACCCTATTTATTCCTCCCCTGGATCTCCAAATTATCGAACTTTGCCCATTTTTCATGCCAGCTCAAATTTCACTGCTCCAGGGAGCCTTCTTCAAGACCTGTGGTTCTTGTTGTCTTTTAACTACACGTCCCCGCTGGCTTCCATAACTTCGGGATTATTTTCTTGCATGCATTTCTTCACTCATTCATGCAGGTTCTATAATATGCGAGGAACCATGCTAGGGGCTCCAGGACATCTAGTTTCTCTTAAGATCAGCCCTTCTCTCTCCTGTTCGGTGAGCACCTCTTGCAGGCAGAATCAGGTTTTATACCTCTTCTGAGTTCTATATAGTGCCTTGTATGGCTCTGGCCATAGCTAAGAACTTCTCAGGAAATGATGTTGAAGGATTACTCAGTCCGCCCAGGTCATCTTGGGTGTTGCTTCATCTCTGGTCCAATCTGAGTGCTCTAAAAACCAGACCTTTTCTTCCCTCTCAATCTTTGATCATGTGATTTTTCTATCTAAGAGGTAATGTAAAGAATAATCAAAACTATGGCTAGGCTGGGAGGTGGAGAGGGGGCTTTTCTCTCTTCTAGGTTCTCCTTCGAGTCTTAATGACCTTGCCCCATGCCAGTGGCAGTGGAAAAAGCCAGGTGATGGAGCCAGGAGGCCAGAGTCTATGGTGCCCACTCTCTGCTCCAGGGGTCTGAGAAACCCTTAAGTGGGAGCAGATGGGCGGATCATCGCTATATTTTTAAAAACTGCTTAATGATCAAAAACCCTTTAGAAGCAGTGGTATTTGAATAGATCTGGTACAAAACAGGAAGTCAGCGGCCTGGTGAATTCTCACACTTGAGGACAAGAAGTGAAAATGTTCTGCCTGCCCAGGGTAGCAACAGGCCAGTAAAACAACAGGTGGGGCAGAGCTGGAGGCTAACGCCTTGATGGCCTCCCTGTCTCCTAGATTTCTACCTGCAGAGCCGTGGGGCTTGTCTCCACCTCCCCAAAGCGCGGGACAAATTTTTCTCATGTGTAAGCAGGGAGTCCCTGGGGGAGAGATGGGTGGAGAATGTAAGAAGCCTCATCTTCTGTTCTACTCCCTTGTAGCTGGTGAGCTCAAGCTTTCTGGGCCCTAGCAACTGTGTTTGTATAAACCTTGGACTTGACTTTGGGTCCCTTCCAGCTGTGAGGTTCTTCCAGAGCGTGGGTGACTTCAGTTCAACAGTGCTGGGGCAGGGAAGGAGTTGGAGAGCAGGCGGGGGGAGACACTTCTGTGTCTGGCTGCCTGTCGTATTTGCAGAAGGCCTGCCCCTGGCAGGTGCTCAATGAATGTTTGCCCAAAGAGTGAATGACTATGTGTTGAATGTTTTCAGGGTCCTTGCCTGGTCTCCTGACCACATCCCGTTGCTTTAGTCTTCCTGTTTGGTCTATAGCCCTAAGTTTCTATAAAACCCAAGAGGTATAGGGTGAGGACAGCAGCGAAGGGACTTATCATGGTGTAATATGGCTAAGCTATATTATATACAATTATCTATATTATAAACAAAATTTAAAATCAAATTTATGTACAGCCTGCTTTATTAAGGCTCAGTCTAAGGTCATCCATGTATCTGCTCAACCTCAAACAGCCATCACCACCATTGCATCTCATGTTTGGATAGTATACATCTTCAAGTTCTTTCCTACAAGTGGAGGAGGTTCATTCATTCATGCATGCATTCATTCATTCAAATTTATTGAACATCCATTACCATGTTAGGCATTGACTTGGGGCAAAGAATAGAGATAAATGAAGAGGAGAGTTTCTGTTCTCAAAGAGCCCTGGAAGTAGCATACTGGATAACAGCAACATGCCAGGGCATGAATGAAAGACTTTAGCTTAAAGACTGCACTCTCCCCAGCTCGGCACCTGTGGCTCAACGGGCTAAGGCGCCAGCCACGTACATCTGAGCTGGCTGGTTCGAATCCAGCCTGGGCCGCCAAACTTCTCCAGCACAGCATGCACAGCTGGCACCTCCAACACCCACCTCATGCCCTCTCAGCCCCATCTCTGAGTCCGGCCTCACTCGTGACATCCAGTTCTGAGTGGGCTCTGTGTACTGTGTTCTCAGAAAGCCTTGTCTCCAGTGCCTGACACATGCTTTCTGCTGCGCTCCTCCAGTTCTGGGGGTGCCCAAGCAACCCTGTGTCCCAGAGAGGGACAGCCCAGAGATCAGAGCTATGGAGCAGGAGCGCAAGCAGAGGAGCAGGGGATGAGGATATGACCAGAGGACAGTCGGGGAGCTGACAGGTGATTGGACTCCCCATCCATCTGGAAGGACCCACCGGAGAGATCAGATGTGTGGGGAAGGGCTAACTCCTGGGTTTTCAGCCTGCACTTGGGAATTTGGGTGCCATTCACTCGGGTAGAAAAGCCTGGGGGAGGAACACTGCCAGGAGTAGAGTGTTATTGTTGACACTGTGACCTTGGGGTGCACACCAGACAGCCAAATGGGGCTGCTGAGGGGGCAGCTGGGCAGTGCTCAGGGGAAACCCTGCTTGAACATTGGGACAGATGGCTCTTAAAAGCATGAGCTTGGGAGCGGGAGCTCTGCTCATGGCTGCTCAAAGCTGGTGGAGGTGACCAAAGCCATATAATGTCTATTGTTCGTTCATCCGTCCATGCCAAATGGATCGTGGGGAAGGTGATTGGGACAGTAATGCAAAAAACTGCTAAAGTGAGAGTGACCAGGCTTGTTCTGGATCCCTATTTATTAAAGTATTTTAATAAGCGGAAAACCTACTTT
>CAUYRH010160247.1:0-12296 GCA_963574655.1 Perodicticus potto
AAGACCAAAAATCACATTATAACAAAGATATCTGTACCAGAATGTTTATTGCAGCCCAATTCATAATTGCTAAGTCATGGAAGAAGCCCAAGTGCCCATCGATCCACGAATGGATTAATAAATTATGGTACATGTATACCACAGAATATTATGCAGCCTTAAAGAAAGATGACTTTACTTCTCTCATATTTACATGGACAGAGCTGGAACACATTTTTCTTAGTAAAGTATCTCAAGAATGGAAGAAAAAGTATCCAATGTATATAGCCCTACTATGAAGCTAATTTATAGCTGTCATATGTAGGCTATAACCCAATTATAGCACAAGAAGACGGGGGAAGGAGTAAGAGAGGGAAGGGGAGGGGGAGGGTGGGTGGAGAGAGGGTAAATGGTGGGCTCACACTTATGGTGCATCTTAGAAGGGACAGGTGAAACCTCGTAAATGCAGAACACAAATGTTTTCACATAATAAATGAGAAAATCTCATGAAGATTATGTTGAACAGTTGGATGAAAATATTTCAGATTGTATATGAAGCCCGCACATTGTACCCCATGATTGCACTAATGTACACAGCTATGATTTAATAAATAAAGAAAAAAATAGTATATGATGTCATTTATTTGAGACCTTTTATTTCTAACATATATGCTTAATGCTATAAATTTTCCTCTGAATATTGTTTTGTCTTTTATAGAATTTTGATATTTTACATAAATATTGCTTTGACATTGGCTGGGGATCAACCAAGTTTCTTCTCAAACTGAATGTGTACAGTAGCATTCCACAGGGAACACAAAACCATTGGCTGAATATCAAAAATATCTTTAAATTTCAATGTTATTAGTGACAAATAATTTAAAATTGTATTTTAAGAAACTATAATAAACTGGCACAGAATGGTATGGTATGAAACATTTTCATGAATTTTTATAAGGTGAAATGCTTGATTTCAAGAAATTTTATGTTGATGGAAAGCCACCTTGATCTCATTCATCCAGACTCTTTGGAGTTTTGATTTCATTCTACTTACTGCCAGAAATACATTTTCAAAAATTTGTGATAAACAATGAACTATTGATAAACTGAGGTATATACAGAGGCCAACAGAGGAAGTATTCATGGAATAACCATGGAGACTTCACAGGGTAATAAAATGTTATCTATATTGGAGGGTTATAAAATTTCATGGAGGTTAAGTGAGGGGGTGGTAATATAAATTAATGCACACTTCATTGGAAAAGCTTTCAGAGACACAATTTTCATCACGTTGGGAGATCACTGAAATACATAAAGAATTTGAGTGTATAAGGCTGATATAGATTAAGCTCAGTGAGGCAGAATAATCTCCGATCTAAGCACAGGAATATGGATTATATAACAGAACCCACAAGATAAAGTGTGATATCTGCTTAATAAGTCACAGTTGAAATTCTTAACTTAAACCACCTTAGGATGTATGTATCTCTTTTTTTTTTCAGTTAAATACTATTTTTTAAAATTCTTTATTAAATCATAACTGTGTACATAAATGTATTTATGGGGTACAATGTGCTAATTTGATATACAATGTGGAATGCTTACATCTAACTGATTAACATAACCGTCTCCTTGATTACCTATTTGTTGTGATACATACCTAGTACTGTTTGATCCTGCAATACCCCTACTATGTATGTATTGCTTCTTATGAGTGAAACATCATATCACATCTCATCTTTTGTATTTTTTTGTATAGTATCTTTTTGTATCTTTTGTATAGTACTGAAGTGTATATTGTATATTGACTGTAGTGGTCCTGATTATAAAAGAACAAGAGTATAAAAAATGATTAAATAATAGTTTCACATGCAATGTGCACATTTTAATCGAAAATACTGGTATCCATTCTATTAATTTGGTATAGTGTATATTTTTAAAAGATTGAGTTCAAGCTTGGAACATTTATTTACATTTATATATTTATATGCATATAGACACACACACTCTTTAAAGATCATCTAAAATTTACCCTCATAAAATCCAGAACAAGTAGGTGTCATAAAACCCAGAAAAGGTAGGTGGCTGATAAAAATTTGGGCTGTCAGTATCATTTTCTTTAACTTTGCATTAGACTGAAAAATAATGCTAAAAGTAAAGCCTTGTAATATATGGTGATTAATTGGAGAGGGAAAGAGTATTTAGGCTAAGCTTTTACATCAGTTACAGAGGTAGGGCTAAGAAACAAAAAAGAACACAGATCAGGAATAGTGAGTGATCCACTAGATTGTCTTATGGATTTTTTTTTTCAATTTTACATATCCGCTTTATGGAAAATGGAAGAAATCCAATCCTTTTTCTTCTAGGCTTTAACAGCAAGTTTAGGAATTGAAACTTGATGTAATAGATGCTGTTTTAATGGATCCTGGTCTATGAAGTTTCTACAGTTTGAGCAGCTATATAAAATGAAAAAGTTCAACAGCGAAACTTTTTTTTTCTTTCTTTTCTTTTTTTTTTTTTTGTCTCAGTGGCTGAATATTGAAAGTGCTTTTGAGTTTTGCAGCGATTCAGTCCCTGCTCTGTTATCATTAGCTAGTGTTGTGTCAGAATAGCTTTTGAATTTCCTTCAGGAGGCCTCCACTGGGACGTGTATTCACATCATCTCTATGCATTGCAAATTATCTAGCAATACCAAGAAGTGGCACTGCTATGATTCCTATTCTATAGTATGCACCATCTAAACTTATTGTGGCAGGGGATTCTGAATTAAAGATATAGTTTGAGAGGTAAAGGCTATGAGAGACTCAATGAATTTCTGTTGTTCCAAAAATGCTCTCCAACTTGCTTCCTATGTTGCTTGACCCTTAGTTTTTTAGGGGAACAACTTTACATTCTCACTGGAGGAAAGTTAAAAAGAAAAAGAAACAATGTGAAAAAATTTATGAGATAAGTAGGAAAGTCAATACAATAGCAGGTTTAGAAGAATTTCCAGGTTCCAAATGGAATATTTTCTTCTGACTTAGTCACTCTTCGATTTTCTCTTGCTTTGTATCTGGGGTTATGATGGAGTAGGAGAATATCAGTTAATGATTGCTAATTTATTAATAAACTTCTAGTTATATCTGAGGAACTCTATTTAAGTAAATTATTTCTGGAGTACAGTTTGAAAGATAACTGAATTCTTTCCTCTGTTCATATGCTTTGGTTTCCTTCGTGTTTGCTTTGTTATTTTGAAGGGAAAATGTGCTGTTGGTGTGGAATTTCTTTTGTTGTGCTCTCTTATGAAGTTTGAAGGAGGGTTTGTTACTTCGTCTAGAGCACAATAAAGTTCTGCCTTGCTTCTTCCTGCAAAATAACAAACAAAATTACTACACGTACACATTCTGACTCTAAGAGTCAGCCAGACCATAATAAGAAATATATGACCATCAGGACAACCCATTGTTTATTTTTTATAAGACAAGGGGCTTCACTCAGTCTCAATCTCTCTTGAAGGAGGAATAGAAAATAATTCACTTTGTCAGTTTTGCACACAAAGTAGAAAACTTTCTGCCAACTCAATGACTTTAGAATGAGAAATGATGCTTGTTATCCATGGATGACAAATGTCAAATTCAGAAGAAATTGAATAGAACACTAAGGTCCTTGAAATTGGCATTTCAGAAGAATGCACAGGTCTAAGAATATCGAGAGGTGGACAAAAACACAAACAGAAGAGAATTAGAAGATATACATGAAAGATCATGTAGGAAAGTCTTCTAAAAAAAGACACACAAAATAGAGAAAAGGTTGTTATCTGAACAAGTTAGGACATGGGCATCATCCATCACTGTGGATGCACTGGGATGGGTTGAATTATTTGTAATTTATTTATTTATTTATTTTTTTGAGACAGAGCCTCAAGCTGTCACCCTGGATAGAGTGCCGTGGCTTCATAGCTCACAACAACCTCCAATTCCTGGGCTCAAGCGAGTCTCCTACCTCCACCTCCCAAGTAGCTGGAACTACAGGCATCCACCACAACACCCGGCCATTTTTTGGTTGCAGCTGGCATTGTTGTTTGGTGGGCCCACGCTGGATTTGAACCCACCAGCTCAGGTGTACGTGGCTGGCGCTTTAGCCACTTGAGCCACAGGTGCCGAGCCAATGATTTGTAATTCAGCAAGCAGTCTTACTTGAATTTTAATTTAAAAAACCCCTTGCATAATAAATGATATAACAATGACAGAAGGCCCTTCTCTCCCTGAACAGAGGTTATGTTTTTCCTTGTCCTTTTTTGACAAATGTAATTCAGGTAAAGAGAACTGAATTTAGTCATATAATGAAAGATAATTTTTGGTGGTTTCTTGGGAACTTATTTTTAAACTTTCTTAGAAACAGCCTTTGAGGAGAGCAACATTGGGCAGGGAAAAGTAGAACAGCATAAAATCCAAACTCTAATTTTCCTTTTGCTACTAACTAACTAACACTCTCGTTTCTGACTTTTCAGGCCTCATTTTCCCCATCTGTTAAGAGAAAATTTCTAAGGTAATTTCTAGGTTCCTTTTCTCTTGCTACATTTTATTGCCCTTCATAAATATTTATTAAACACCTGCCAGCTTGCCTAAATATGAATCTTGCTTGCCATTTATAAGCTGTGTGACCTTGAGTCAAGTCTAACCTCTCTATACTTTGGTTTCCTAATCGATAATGCCAGTAACCATTTGACAGAGCGGTTATGAAGGTTAAATGAGTTAATGTAATTAAAGTATTTATAACAGTTTCCGGCATGCAGTATACTTTTTAAAAGTTTGGTTATTAATATATATCCACACTATTTTAAATGTTAGGGAATAAGAATAGAGATCAGTTCTGTTTTCAAGGAATTTGGAGTTTATAGGAGGAACTCAGAAAGGCAAACAAAAGAGGATGGGCCTAAACTTTCCTGAAAGTTCAGAGGAAGTTTCACAGAGGAGATGACAGTTTTAAATAAGCCTTACAGTTCAAGGTTTTGACAGTAGATAAGAAGATTAAAAGGTGTTCACGGTTGAGGAGATAGAATAAAAGGAGGCACATAGGCATTTCAATAAATAGTATAAGTTTCTAAGTTATAAGAGTCATATTCAACCTATGTAAGAGAAAGGATTTAATTATGTAATGGATTCGTTAGTTACTGTTCAACATAGAATACCTCTATGGAATAGTTCTTGTACTCATTAATGTCTGGTAATTCTCTCATTTGTCTGGCAACAAATTTATTTCTGATCTGATCTAAACATTGGTTAAGTGTGGTTAAGATAAGAAGACAAAGCCTGATAGCCTCTATATGTGTAACTTCTACCTTCTATACTATACCCCATTGGAAATGATAAGGTATTTAAAGTTTCATGGCCTAGTCATTGTATACACTCCTCCATAGTGTCTTCCACCATACCCAGTACTTTTAGTCCAACCTAGTCCATTCTGACTGGGGAGAGAAGTGACTTAATCTATTTTGTTCAGCTTTGTTGAAGAATAATTGACAAAAATTGTATACATCCAAGGTAGAAAATGTGAAGTGCCTTGATCTTAATGGTCTCAACCTACAAACTGTTAGGGGCTAGGATTTATCTGTCATCTATATGCTTAACTTTCATTGCGTAGCACTGAAATTCCCCTAAGGGAATTACATTTAACTCCATGTCGTATGGTAACCTATTCAAATTTGCTAAAAATGAGATAATGCATAGGAATCGTAGCATTGCTGCCCATCACCTTTGTCTTTTATGCTATCCATATATTATGACTTACCAATGATATTAAATTTTTTCTGACACCAAATCTTGACCAAATCTCAGCTAGTTCTCCCATATTTCTGTGTCTAATGTTCATTCATATGAACCAAGTTCCTTTCCCATAGTCCCTATCCTATCAAGTTGTAAATGTCACCACTTTTTCTAATGAAAGGGGGCTAAAGTGCTTACTGGCTATGTGGCTTAGAGCATCTTAATTATTATCTCAAAAGAGCTAAAAATAGGTTAATTTTTTTCCCAATTAAATGTTAAAGAAACAGACATAAGTCATATGAAAAGAGATTGTATAGACCAATCATCATTAGAAAGAGGTAAATGAAATGAGGATTATACTTATATCTGACAAAAATCCCAGCAGGTTTTAATACTTTTCTCTATAGTATCTTTTAATATGACATATGCTAAAGACATAGGATAAAATACAGTATAGAGTTATCCAAGGGTCACATGCTTGAACTTTAATAGTTATTCCTACCAAACTCTCAAATTGGTGCTGCCTATGGGGCTGCAATCATAGAGAATGGGATTCCTATAAGGCAAGTAGCATGGAAAAAATATGTTGGGAGTGTGGACCAGGATTTTAGGGACCCTCCCATGTGTCCATGGAAGTACCTAGTGTCCACTCTCCCTCCATGGAGCAGTATGGTCACAGCAACTGTGTCTGTAGACCCCTTGTATCTTGGCTTTCAAAATGGTACCCAACTGAAGATGCTGTTAGCTCTGATGTTTGTAGAATTCCATGTGAGTTCCTTTTTTGGAACAATGTCTCTGTGAGGTCTCTAGGAAGCTTCTTATGTTAGGTCTGAGGCCCATGTCGGTCAAAGAGTTCTCCTATAGCCAAGATCATGCAATTAATTTCAGAGCGTAGAGAACCCTGGGGGTTCTCTCTTACTGTTTCCCATACCCCAGAGCTTCTCCTGGCTCTTCACTGGTCCTTAACTGGGCAAGCTGCTTAAATCCTCTCCTCACTTACTTTTGGTTCTTCCTAATGGTGAATCTTAGCATTATCTTCTAGACAATCTATTCAAAAATGTGAGTATCTGATTACTATTCTGGTTTCTTTCCATGGAGGAGGCATATCCTACCTGTGTCTAGTAAGCCATCTTGTTCCTTTCCCCTTAATATTAATAATATTAAATTTTTGAAAGAATTTAGAGATAAGTTAATGTGGACAGTTCTTTAATATATATTCTTTGGTTGCATCCTTGGAGGATCCCATTTCTCTTATACAAATGACCTATGAGAATAAGGAAGGATAAAAGGAAAAACATGGACATGTTCATTTAGTTCTAAGTCATTGAATACAAAAAGTTCCATTCATTCTCTCATTGAAGATTTAATTTCCACTTCAAGAAAAAATGTTCAAATCTTACCATCTCTTTCTACTTCAAGTCATATGCAGTTATAGCTTCTTCTTTCTCTTATTTTATTTCCTGTTTTCACCCTCAAACCCTATGCTTCGGTCTGATTGGTTTCTTCTCAGATTCTCAGATACATTATTCTCACTTGTGCCTCAAGGCCTTATTAAACTTCTCAGGGAAGAGTTCTTGGCCTTGAAACTGGGTTAGAACCACCACAGCATTTGTACTTCCTCACATCTATTTTATTTATTTAATGTGTGTCTTCTCCAGAGCCTAAGGCCTATGAGGTCATAACTTATATTAATACTTAACTTGTTCTTTCCTGTAGACTCAGTATGCTCAGTACTTAGCATATAATAATCAAGTTCCTGTTAGAGCTTTCAGGAAGCTCTCCAGATAACTTAAAAGTTTCATCACTGCTTTCATTAGGAGTAATACATGCTGGGTATTATATGAATTTCTGCTTGATTATAATTAACCCTGTAGACATCAAATTTTTTGCCATAGGAATGCTTTTATCCTCCCAACTAGATTAGAGGCCCATTGGTGGTAGAATAAAGTCATATCACTTGATAACACACATCTTGTCTGTCATCATATTCTAAGTTAAAAAAATAAGTGCTATTGTATAAGATACCTAGAAACAAGTATGCCTCCAAATATAATCTTATCTTCTTGTCCCAGCTATGTTGAGTCTTATTTTGGACTGAAATGGGCTTGAATACTTTTCATGCACCAGTGTACATCATACATTTGAATTACAAAAAGAATAAATATGTTAAATTTCAAGAAACTAACTACACTTTCATTCATAACAGTTATACATAGTCACAAGTTAACATCTTTCAAAGTATGTCTGCTCATAAACATTTAAAATAATCAGAAGTAAACTGGTTTTACATTTGTTGCTTCACAACCATATAGAATATTTTAATCATTGGATTTATTTACTTACAAAGGATCAGGTATCAGACTTAAGTAAACCCCATAAGGGAACGTTTAAAAATACATTGGTGGGACCACACCTATGGTGCATCTTAGAAGGGTACAGGTGAAACTTACTAAATGCTGAATATAAATGTCTGAACACAATAACTAAGAAAATGCCATGAAGGCTATGTTAACCAGTTCGAGGAAAATATTTAAAATTGTATATAAAACCAGCACATTGTGCCCCATGATTGCATTAATGTACACAGCTATGATTTAATAAAAAAAAGAGAGAGAGAAATTAAAAATATGTTTGATGTCGGGCAGTGCTTGTAGCTCAAAGGAGTAGGACACCGGCCCCATATATTGGAGGTGGTAGGTTCAAACCTGGCCCCAGCCAAAAACTGCAAAAAAAAAAAAAAAAATACATTTAGTATCTCATCAAGTTTCAGGCATCTGTTATTTTACTTTGGTACATACACATGAACATGCATACACACACCCCATTCATCTTGACCTGTTCCATTGGAATAACTCTTCCTGAAAACATAGGGAGACTATAGAGTTAATAGGAAAAGTTTTAGGTTGATGATATTCCATTTTTAGGTAAAAGAGTAAATCATGAGCTCTTCCTCAGCATTACCACCTTAGAACCCATTATTCATACTAGACTTACATGCCAGATCTGGTACTTTTCACATACTATGTATGTGGTATTGTTTTATTTAATTTAATTAGTTAATAATGCTGTCCTGTCAATGAAAACTAAACATTTTCTATTGAAGAATAATATCCTCAGTATGGAATTTTAATGAACATTTTTTGTACCAATAAATCAGATTAATTATACAATAATAATTATTATTAAATTAGTAATACACATTACTAATAATATATTAATATATTATATATTACATATTATTTATATATAAATATAATATTTATATCATCAAATTAATTATAATTATGTGCTTACTTGCCTAAAATGATTGTTTTGGTTGCACCTCAACTTCTTGCACTCTCTTCTGGTTGTTTGCTTACTGCTGTAAATTAATTTAAACTTGAAAATAATGCATGGTTTTAAGTCATGATCTGATAACTATAACTTCTTAAGTATCTGAGGAGTTACCCTTTTCTATTGTCCTTTCATTCGCTTTAGGCCTAGAAGATTGCTCTGTAAAGAGCAAGCAGGCTTTCACTAAACCAGTAGTTCCTAAACTTCTCTATGCAGGAGTATGGCCTGGAGTGTGGGTCAAGAATTTGCATTTTATGAATGTCTTTCCTCAGTTGATTCTGATTTAGATGTCCCATGGAGCCATCTTCTAGGAAGTATTACCATTAAATTTGTTACCTGGCTGGTGAAAGAGAATGCTAGTTTGGCAACAACTTGGCAAAAACAAAACAATTTAGGCTTGGGTTTTGATAAATAAAGTAACATGTGTCAAATGGTACAAAAATTAAATAAAAATTTATTCTATTAAAGACAAGAGGGGCCAGATAGGACAGGGGATATTTGAGGACTTAATCTTCTGTTAATACATTTTTCTAATAACATAACATAATTATATGGTGCTGATGCTTCAGCAATGGTGGTACATAAAGGAGAAGCAAAGAAATCCTTTAGGATATTCAGTAGCCCTTGCGTTTATGCTGGAGAAAATACCGTGAGATAGATCCAGACTCACTAAAGAGTCTCCTTAAAATTTGCCATATATGTTGGATTGTTTATTTGTTCCAGACCACTTAATTAGGTTTACGGAATGAGAAAGATGACTGACAACTGAATCTGGGATCTTTGCAAAGTTTCAACTTGGATTTAAAAAATGATTGTGCTGGTAAGGGAGAGGAATCTGGCTAATACCAATTTCATATGTGCATAATGTGGTTAATTTTACTATAAACTTCTATCTTGGCTGCCCATAGAAATATTCATTTATTTAGCTTGAATTATATCTGAGCAGGAGAGAAGCAATCTTGACAAAAGCTTCTGTTTAAGAACTTTGTCAACCAACTGAACAATGGGATATAGGATCTGTGACATGCTAGGTGAATGTTTTGAGCAAATTTTGTACACTAGAAAATGATAGAGCAATACAAATATTCACCCATTGGCATAAAATAACACTTGGAATTTGTTTACAGAAACTCTTCCAAGGTGATATTAGAAAAACTCTTGTTAGGTAAGGAAATTTTATAATGGAATTGTGATTCTGTATTACCTAAATCAGCAATTGAAAATTATAATATCCATTTGAGCTGTGTTATTCTGGTAACTTGTAACATTGTTCTCCCCTCAATCTGACCTCAACCCTGGAGAAAAAAGTGCCTGGGATGTACAGGATCATGATAATATAGTACATAAAATAGTTATAAATTTGCTGGTGAAAAATTCACAAGGCCTGTGTTCACATCCAGACTCTTTCAATTATAGAATTATAGGATTGGTATGATTTCTCACTTTTTAGTTTCTTCATGTATCAAATGTGGACAATCTCTGCTTTAGCTTTTCACAACATTTTATTTAAGATTATTCTAAACCAATTCTTTCTTTCTTTCTTTCTTTCTTTTGTAGAGGCAGAGTCTCACTTTATCGCTCTCGGTAGAGTGCCGTGGCATCACACAGCTCACAGCAACCTCCAACTCCTGGGCTTAGGTGATTCTCTTGCCTCAGCCTCCCAAGTAGCTGGGACTATAGGCACCCGCCACAATGCCCGGCTATTTTTCTGTTTTTTGCAGTTCGGCCGAGGCCGGGTTGAACCCTCCACCTTCAGTGTATGGGGCTTGCTGACAACTGAATCTGGGATCTTTGCAAAGTTTCAACTTGGATTTAAAAAATGATTGTGCTGGTAAGGGAGAGGAATCTGGCTAATACCAATTTCATATGTGCATAATGTGGTTAATTGGCCACAGGCGCCCCCATAACCTAATTATTTCTTTAGACTCTGATAACAGTTCTTTAAGATAGATTAGACAGAGTCAATATACCATATTAAAAAAAAAAAGAACTGTTGCAAAGAAAGAGAGTATTGGCTTGACTAAGTCTTGCATTCACAGATAAATTAACATTTATAACTACCATGGAGTTCAAACTACAATGCAGATCATTGGCATGAGGATAGGTAGACTATTGTGACAGAAGTAAACATCATGTTGAAGACATTGGGGTAACTCAGAGGTAGCATTTGGGATATTTGTCAGCATAAAATATGTCAGGAAAAGATGTTTCCTCTTTAGGAGCAATTTCTTGACATAAAACAAGAAGGAATATCTGTCTTGAATGAAAAGTTGTTACTATTAGGCTCTAGAACTATTCTGTCCAATATGGTAGCCACACATGGTTATTTAACTTTAAGTTAATTAAACTTAAATACAATTTAAAGCTCAGTTCCTCAATAATGCTAGACATATGTCAGGTATTCAATAACCACATGTATCAATTGGTTACCATATAAGACAACAAAGACATAGAACATTTCTATAATTACAGAAAGTTCTACTGAACAGCATTCCTCTGGAGTAATATCTAACCAAGGAAAGTGATTGGATATGAAAAAACTATCCTAGTAATTTTGGCTTTTGGAAAACACGAACACACAGATTCTTTATTTAAACATTTTTTTTTCTTCTTTTCCATATTTCATCAACATTTGACTGCATTTCCCATCCTTACACTGTTTCCATCATGTGCTAGCCTAGATTTTGGATAGGATTAGCAAAATATTCCAGAAACAGACTCAATCTGTATGGGTGAGAGGGAAGAAAACACAAATAGTATACTATGCTATAATTCCCCCCAACAGAAACTAATGGGAAGAAAATCATTATTTTGGGTAATGTTTTCAATTTGGAAGAATTAACTGGAAGGCTGGGGAATTTTTTCTTGTTTTCATATCTCCTCATCTTTCAAATAATGTGTTAAGTTAGATAACCTCTAAAAGTCTTTGTTTTTGTTTCTTAGGATGGTATGTACAACAACAGTTATATAGAGAGGGTCAAAAAAGATTCTGTTCTGTTTTTGTTTGAGTATGCAGATTCTTGTTGTTGTTGATTTCAACCTTTATTCCGTGATGGTCTCATATTTACATGGATGGAGCTGGAACATGTTCTCCTTAGTAAAGTATCTCTAGAATGGAAGAAAAAGTATCCAATGTATACACCCCTAATATGAAGCAAATTTATATCTTTCAAGTGAAGGCTACAACCCAATTATTGCACAAGAAGACGGGGAAAGGGGAAAGGGAGGGAAGGGGAGGGA
>CAUYRH010160248.1:0-19646 GCA_963574655.1 Perodicticus potto
GAGCTGTGTGCGATAGTGCAATCAAGGGGTACAATGTGCTGGTTTCATATACAATCTGAACTATTTTCATCAAACTGGTTAACATAGCCTTCCTGGCATTTTCTCAGTTATTATATGAAGACATTTGTATTCTGCATTTAGCAAGGTTCGCCTATACCGTTCTAAGATGCACCGTAGGTGTGGCCCACCAATTACCCTCCCTCCACCCAACTTCCCCCCTCCCCTCCCTACCCTTGCCCTTTTCCTCATATTCTTGTGTTATAGTTGGGTTACACTCTTCATACGACAGCTATAAAATTAGCTTCATAGTAGGGCTGAGTACATTGGATACTTTTGCAAGAAACATTTTAAATGCTTTATACAGCAGGTACAAAGTCTGGTCCTCCAAAGTCATAGAGAGACTGTGAGTTGGTTGAAGCCACATACTCATAACTGCACTGTAAAGAGAAATCAAGTTACCAGAGAATCAAGGCTGATTTTAAATGTGCTGCCAGTTTATTCTAGTCAGGCACAAAGCTGGGTCTGGGAGGATGCAATAATTAATATGACATGTATGGTCTCCGACCTTAAGGTGTTCACAAATTAATGAGGGGGGGACAGACTCTTTCTTCTTAACTGTCATTAACAAAGTAGGCAGTCAGCGTGGCAAGCTTACATTTGGGGAGATAGATGGCCAAAGGACAAAACTCCAAGGCAGCCTCCAGCAGCACAAACTAAAGGGTAGAGTGGTGCCAGCATTGCCACCATGCCCATGGCTTGCCTGTTCTTTTTCCGTTGTGTTTTCTTGGTCTGAGATTTTGTAAACTGACAGCAGAGAACAGAGAATGATCCTGGGTACATGGGCAAGTTTGACATGCAAAGCATCTCCAAATACCCTGTTCTTGTAGGTTTCTGGTTTATTCCCTTGATTTACACAGGTCCATTTCTCTCCTTGGTGCTTTCCTATGTTCACACAACTCAGTACTTCTCTAAAGACAATGCTTCCTATTACATTCAACTGTGATCTTCAAAACAAAGGAAATCAAAGTGCTCTGCTAGTTTTATTGGTCATTTAAGACTTTAAGAAAGTGAACACATATAGGACAAATCCCTGCTCTTCTTACGCAGATCTTTTTCCAGTCTCTAAAATGTAGTGATTGCCAATCAAATGTTTTAGATTTCAGCTTAGAAAAAGCATGGCTTTTGGCTTCTTGGAACATATCAAGGAGAGCTTGGGCTTGCAAGACAAGTGTCATGACTTATGAATTCTTGACTGAAAATAAAGGGCAGAATTATCATTTTCAGATGCACAGTGTATAAAAGAAATACAAGGTAAGTCTAGGACCATATAATTAAATGATGTTATCTGAGTGAATCGTTGGAATCAGTGATGTTACTTAAGCTTTTTGTACTTTCTCACATTAGTATTATGTGCTGATGTTTTGCTGTCAAGGTGACTGGTGATATCACAGGTCTCATTTGCTATCAGCTTCACAAAATGATCCTGAAGGCTTTGGCCTGCACACAGAAGCCCTCAGGCCTCGTGAGCTCAACAACGAGTTTTAAAAGGTTGGCAAGGAAATGGTATGATCTTTTGTAAGAAAACAGTGGATATAAGCGGACCTCCTTAAATATGGGATCTTGACTTATGTCATCTCCATAAAAAGAGGTTTTAGGTTATAAACCTTCCTAAAACAAAGATTTGAAAGAACCATTCATCCTCGTAGTATTCTTTCTTCCATTCAAGGAAGACAAGATAATATAGGGAAAAATAAGAACCATGTATGTGCAGTAGCAGAGAATGAGTACTTTCACATCAAGGTAGACAGTGAAGTCAAATGCTGGAGATTTTCAGGATAGATTCTCTGACTCAAGAGCGAGTCTATTACCTCCCCATCATGTAAGGCATTTGAGATCCTTTTCAAATTGGCCACAGCTACACAAAATTAGAGAGTTGGGTTTCCCTACCCCGCATGCTATTTCACCCCATATATTCCCGCAAATCTGTGAACAAGTACATGAAGAGTTTAGGCAAAGAAGTATGTGACCTTTGAAGTAGTTTGGGGAAGCTAGAGATGCTGAAATGGTCTATAATCCTGAACCCCGGAGCCCAGGGCCCCACTCCTGGAGGCACTGTTCAGGTAGTGAGAGGTGAAAAATACCTTCATATTAGTGAGCTTGCTTTTAAAATGGATGGCCTGAAACAGTAACCAAGATTACCAGTAAATTGTGGGGAAGAAAGTAATCACCGGACACTAACCTGACACAATATTAAAGCATATGAAGAAACACTCAACCTCATCAGTAATAGGTTACATGCAAGTTGGCCTACACTGAGACATAATTTTCTACCAATCGCTAAAAAATCAAAGTATTGATAGTAGCACTCTGTCGGCTTGACCTTAGAGAATCAGGTGCCATCAGGTCTGCTGGTAAGAGGGTAAGTTACTGTAACTCCTACAGGGAATAATTTGCACTAGATATAAAAATTATAAATTCTTATTTCATCTAACCAAGAAATTCCACTTCTTGATGCTTACACAAATTTACCAATACAGCACTTTTTACAATAGTACAAATGTCCTTTAGTATTAGAGGCTAAATTCATCAATACATTTATATAATAGAATAGTATATAGCTGTTTACAAACAATAAAGAGGAAATGGGATGTATACTGCTAAGGAATAGTTCTGTGATTTATTGATGAGAAAAGGTGCAGCCTAATGTGTAACATGTCCATTCTGGTGGGGTAAATAGATAAGGAATAATAATCTGTACTCACACTCACTGATATATCTAAAAAGAAACTCTAGAAGGATACCTGATATAGTTTTAAAGTAGTTACCTGGCTGGTGAAGGGATTGAGCCTGAGGGTAGGAAAAAGAATTTTAGTCTTCTTGGACAGTGCCTGTGGCTCAAAGAAGTAGAGAGCTGGTCCCATATGCCGGAGGTGGCGGGTTCAAACCCAGCCCCAGCCAGAAACTGTAAAAAAAAAAAAAAGAAGAATTTTAGTCTTCTCAAAGAATGAGTGGGATTAGAGGGAGATTCTGGGGTCAGGAACTTGACCAGCCTTGGTGGCCCCCTCAGGATCAGACACATGGCTTCGGGCTCATTATCTTAAGAGTTCTTGCTAGTGGCCCTGGGCAGCTCTCAGGTTATAAGAGTACAGTGCATTCCAGAATCAAATATTACTGCTATATGTTTCATTAAGGAGTCCTTAGAAAAATATTCAAACTCAATAAGCCATCTAAGCATTTCTCTTTTACTTTATTTCTTTTCTTTTCTTTTCTTTTTTTTTTTTTGAGATAGAGCCTCAAGCTGTCGCCCTGGATAGAGTGCTGTGGCATCTATCTCACAGCTCACAGCAACCTTCAATTCCTGGGCTCAAGTGAGTCTCCTGCCTCCACCTCCCAAGTAGCTGGACCTACAGGCGCCCACCACAACGCCTGGCCATTTTTTGTTTGCGGCCGTCATTGTTGTTTGGCAGGCCTGGGCTGGATTCGAACCCGCCAGCTCAGGTGTATGTGGCTGGCGCCTTAGCCCATTGAGCCACAGGTGCTGAGCCTACTTTTTTTCTTTTTTACTTTTCCTGTTTTATCCAAGATTATGTTTTACAATGTTCATTTCTCTTTTACTTTTTTCTTTTTTTCTTTTTGTCTTTTACAGTGTATCACTCTGTTTTTGCCCTAGGCTAGTGTGCCATGGCATCAGCCTAGCTCACAGCAACCTCAAATTCCTGGGCTCAAGTGATCTTCTGGCCTCAGCCTTCTAACTAGTTGAGCCTATAGGCACCCACCAGAAATGCTTGTCTAATTTTTTATTTTTAGTAGCAATGGGGTCTCCCTCTTGCTCAGGCTAGTCTCAAACTCCTGAGCTCAAGCAATCCTCCTGCCTCAACCTCCAGAGTAGCTGGGATTACAGACAAGAGCCCCTGAACTTGCCATCCTTTACTTATTTTATCTTCCACTAGATCAGTGGTTCTCAGTTGGGGATAATTGTGTTCCTAGGGTATGTTATTAATTGTTTCAACTAGGGGAGAAATATATGCTACTAGCATCTAGCAGGTGGCATCCAAGAAGCTGTTAAACATCCTACAATGCATAGATGTTCTTTCCAAAGCAAAGAAAAAATATTATTTCACCTAAAACATCAAAGTTGCACTAGAGTAAGATGTCATGGAAAGGACAGAAGCTGTGAGGCCAAGCAAAAGGAAGCTAAGGAATCTTCTACCATAAATAAGTCTGCTCCTGTGTCTGGGTAACTTAATTAGAGTCCTAAGTAGGGGCATGAGATGGGAGATTTCTTATTCTCTGGAGTGACAAACATTGTAAAACATAATCTTGGATAAAAGAGGAAGCAAACCTAAAAGCACAGAGCTATCATGAAAGACTAAAAATTTCTTAAATACCCACACATATCAGAAATCTTTCTCCAGTGCTGGCACCTCTCATCATTGCCCATTCCATGCACAGTTACAAGAGGCTTGATTTACAGGCGTCCCCCTGTTGAGAACCATGTAGAATCAGTAAAATTAGTGCTCCCACTACAGAAAGGCTGCTGTTGCTGGGAGATAATTCAGTAGCTGCTGGGGAGTCTCCCTTCAGTGCCAGCAGTTAAGAGAAAGAAGGATGTGATGATTCACTGACTGCCAGACACATGGTGGGGGGAGTGTAGGGAAACCAGGAGACGGACGTCTGGAAGAGCTGAGAGAATCACTCAGGGAGCCAGCATTCCAGGCCTCGTAAGCTGATGTTCTAAAAAGCAGGGAATCATTTCCAGTGGCAGAAACACAATAAAACATGCATTTCATGCCAGGGAAAACATAATCAGAAAGAACGATGGCAAGTAATAAAGAATAGATGATCAGCACAGTGGAAGAGAGAACTGGCATTGTCCTCAGATAAGGACCACTGGTCCCAGGTCACTGATGGAATTCCCACAGCTGGGGATCCCCACGGCAGCTTCACCGTGAGGACCAGACCAGCACACACGGCCTGCCTACCCAGAGCTGGCATGTAGCTCCCCGTGGAACTGCACCTGGAGACTTGGCTTCATGGAGCTTTTCCTGGCTTCCTGATGGACCCCGTCTAGCACTCTCAACCAATGAAGTAGTGACCTTCATGGGCACTTTCCCACTTCTTCACTTCCCTTCAGTTGATTGTCCCTGAGTCACCATGTCACAATCTCTTTTAAAACTGTTCTTTATTCTGCTGGTTCCAATTATTCCCTTCTAGCCAAGATTGTGGAACTTTGCCTCATGTTGAACAAGGAGGTGGAACTCATACCTTTAGAGATACAGTGCAAGTGAGTTCAAGGGAGGAGGGAGAAGGTCAGTCAGACTCATAGGTTAAAGCAACTCAAACACTGACCAGTTGTCTTTGGCTACGACTTTATGCCCCACAGGGAAAATACTAGAAACAAAAATCCTTGGAAAAATGACAGAAAATAACATACTTCTTGAGAAATTGAGTGACAGTCTACCTCAAATCTTTCTCTTCTTTGAAGGCTTACTGGGAAAACTACTCCATGCAGAGATCAAGGTTCAGGATTAGCTACTCCTTGGGATGATAGTAAAAATCAGAACAACTTCTATTTGCATGATTCTTAATATTTTAGGCTGTTGACAGATACCTCATCTCATTTAACCCTTGTAACACACCCCTGGAAGATTGTTATAGAATTCTCATTTTAAAGATCAAGAAATCAAGGTTGGGAAAACGACTGCAAATTTCTTTTAAGACCATTGAGCCAACAACACAGAAGAGTTTTTATGCCCTGGCTCTGCGGACACATTGTAGCAACCAGAAAAAACTTGGGAGAGCAGAAGCAATACCATGTTATATGTTTGCATTCTTAATTTTTTTAATCCTAGTAACAATCCCGCAATGTGGGCCATGATTTTCACCACTGACTAAGGAAGGATTACATAAAACACACTACATATAAGGAGTCTGACAATTAAGTTTGCAAACTCACCTTAGGAAAAAGTGCCTCATTTTGGTCCTGATTCTTGCAGAGGTTGCTGACAATCCCACCTACTTGAATTATTTAGTGCATGTCTCATTGCTGACTATCACTATAGTCACCATCTAAGTACTCCCTTTGGGAAGTTATGTATCGACACCAGGGCCTAGTCACCTTTCAGAGCTATTGGGGAACTCTTTTTCTGTAATGGCCATCAAAGCTGTCATTATATTATACTTGATGTCCTGTATGTCATCAAAATGTCTTCCTTTCAATAGTCCTTTTATCTCCAGATAAAGAAAAAAGTCATTGAGGGATGAGATCAGATGAGTAGGGAGGGTGTTCCAATATAGTTATTTGTTTACAGGCTAAAAACTCCCTCACAGACAATGTCATGTGAGCTGGTGCATAACAGTGATGCAAGAGCCATGAGCTGTTAACCAAGATTTTTGGTTAAGTTTTTTTACTGTTTCTCTGTCAATGCTTACATGGTCTTCTTTGATCCTCTTCACAGTCACCTGATGATTTTGACCCATAATTCAATGAATTTTTGCAATGTTTTCATTAGTTCTGCTCATTACTGGCCACCCTGACTTCTCATCAGTGACACTTTCTCTCCCCTCAGGGAAATGTTTAATCCATTTGTACAGTGCCATTTTCTTCATGACATTATCCCCATAAACTTGGACTAACATCCCTGATTTGACTTCCACTCTTGCCAATTTTAACAAGAAGTTTAGGAATGTTTGTTCATTGTTCTAATTATTCAAGCTCCAACAGTCTCACAATAGCACACAAAACATGCAACAACAATAATGAACTCCACTCAGCAAGAGACTGCCACATGTTGACATGAACACAGCTGTGTGACACTGGCATACCAAGGTTATGAAACTTTACTGAGTTGTCTGTACAGTGCTGCCAACATAAGTACAAGGTGGGAAGCTTCAGAACTTAATTGTCAGACCTCATACATGGCAGAAAGTGGGAATGCATTAATAAAAATTGATAGGTACAACATGTTTTGCCAGCTGAAAATATAGTCACATCTCATTTTTTTTCTATTAACTGTTGAGGAATTCTCATGCACACATTACTAGAAATTGTGATATGTCACTCTTAGGTTGTCAATACTATATACATGTTCTCTCACTGAAACTGTTCAAGAACACCACAAGCTTACTCACTTCAGAATAATTAGTCCTCCAAAATTAATGCCAGGCAGAGAGAAAACTAACTGGTCCACTCCCCTCACTGGCTCTGTCACTCTGCCTCAGGATCTGCTGCTGTCTCACAGTACCCTACAGAATACTTTGGTATTCCCAAGGCCCCAGGGTCTATATGATAATCTTTCTCCCTGTCCGTGAAGCCTCTGCTGGTCCTGATTCTTGCAGAAGTTGCTGACAATCCCACCTACTTGAATTATTTAGTGCACTCACATATTCAACCACTGATTCCAAAACAGGAACCGCATCATGGCTGAGGGGGTTGGGTCCACAGTGGTATCAGCCATGTCTACTTCCTATGCCAAAATCAACACTTTGCCAGGAGTCTCTAGCCCCAGGTTAGACACAGGCTCCACCTTCATCCATGGCAACATCTCCTTCCAAGCTGTGATGTCCTTTCCTACCAGAGGATGACTGTCATTGCCATTTCAACATAGCAGGGAGGTTTTTCTAGTGCTATAACCCAGGAAGAGTTATGACCTATTTACTTCCAAGAAGTTACTTGGTATCTGGGTAAATTTTCTCATCTTCTTTCCAGAACCAATCTCCATTATGGGTTATATTGGGAGAGTCACTTTCAGGAGACCACACATAGCCTATTATTCCTTCTGCCCAGGACAATAGGTACATGTTGGCCTTACATTGCTTTAACTAATGTAGACTTGGCAAATAATTTCTCCCATAATAATAATAGAAACTTGCCTTAATGTAACTATGCCCAGAGGCATAGTTTCAGAGTTCCGTTTCATCTGACACTTATTGACATCATGTGTGAGTCCATTAATTGGACAACATTGTTAAATCCTACCAGCATTATCTGTCCCCGCTAAATATACCCAATACGACAGTTTACATTGAGATCTAAGCTAAATATTTTTTTCCACTCACAAGCATAAAACAGAAACAAAACATCTAAATGATTTCAGAACATCTTACCAACTATGCCATCACTGTGGAAGTCACAGCTCATAAATATCTTGGTTCTATCAACAAGCAGTTATGTAGAATATTAGATTTGGCACTGAAGATGGTATGTTTCCTCATGACACATCATGAGCAGGAAAAAAAAGCACAAATACCTCCAAAATAACAATAACAACAAAAAAGAGAAAAAATGCAAACTTGAAGCAGGCTAGAATCTTATTTTGTGAAGCCATAAGCCATTTTGCATCAATGCACAATAACTCCCACTACTTTGGGAGGAACATTGAACATTGAAAGAAATGTGACCTCACCTGATAGACTGCATTGAATGCATGTGATTTACTCTTTCATTCTATACCAACCCCTGCACTAAAACAAAAGACAATGGAGTTTGTTTTAAAGGTGTGAAACACAGGGGCCAAGAATGAACAGGAGACATAATAGTATCAAAGTTTTGAAAATAAGAAAGATGAAAAATGCAGCAGACCCAATGAAAGTGATTCTAAAACTGGTAGTAGGGAAAGCTGAAAACCAATCTGACTTATGCTATGAAACCCAGAAGGCTCCAAGTACCTCTGGAAGGGGGATGATGAGAGATGAATTGGCTAAAATAATAGGGAAAAATGAGTTGAAAATATAATTCAGAGTCTGTTTGATCCCCAAACTCTTTCCCTCATCTCCCTAGAATGATGACTGAGCCTCCCTGCTCTGGCAAAGCAGAGTCTCCAAATTGGGAGAGAATTCAGGGTGGGACGCTCTTGGGTAGTAACTGCTGAAGTGGAACTCACACATACTCTATAACCTGCCAGTTCTACTCCTAGGATAATGTCAGCTTCCATTTAATAGGGCCCCGGCAGTACAAAGTCGTCAACATGTATCATCTCAGCTAATTCTCACAAGTCTTACAGATAAACAATTCAGATCTGGGAATAAGGTGAGGTAAGGGAGATGCTTGCTTCAGGTATCAAATTTAAGTGGGCTCCAAAATCTCAGTTAGTGAATACATAATATTTTTATGCAATTTTTAGAAAAATCAAACGTAACCCAGATAAATCCATGATAAACAAAATATCAACATTTTCAATAAAGACGGGGCAGTTGTCTTATGTAACCTTGAGTGAATTATTTCTTTGTGCCTCCACTTTTTTTTTTATGGAGATAATAATAATATCTGCTTCGTAGGGTTGTAGTGAAGATTATATGATTTGGAACTGTGCCTGCTACATTTTAAATGCTTGGAATATGTTAGTGAAAATCATTTCATATTATCTTTACTGTTTTTGCAACTTTAAATATGAGAAAACAGAAACTTAAAGAATTTATTTTATTCTTTTACTTTTTTAGAGACAAGGTCTCACTCTGTCACTTAGGCTGGAATGTAGTGGCAAGATCAGACCTCACTGCAGTTGCAGAACTCCTGGGCTCAAGGGATCCTCCCACCTCAGCCTCCCCATTAGCTGAGACCATAAGCAGGCACCACCATGCCCAGCTCATTTCTCTGTTATTTTTTATAGAGATTGGGTTTCCCTATGTGACCCAGGCTGGTCTCCAGTGATCCTCCTGCCTTGGCTTCCGAAAGTACTGGGATCATGGGCATGAGCCTCTGCATCTGGCTGACTCTAAAGGTTTGAAAGACTTGCCCAATGTTATGACAACCAGTCACAGGATTCACTCCCAAGGAGTTTTACTCAAGAGCCCCTTCTTGGTCACTTTACTGAACTGTTTCTTAGGAGGACATTATGAAACTGTGCTTGTAGAGCACTGTGAGTGAGCATACGTGCACCCCATTGGTAATGGGTTGCACAACGAAAGGTTTAAAATCTCTCAAAATTCCACCAAGTGTTAATCCATTGACTTAGATGACTTTTATTAGATCAGGATTGTTTCGCTAGCTCTCAGGCACAGAAGAAAACAGAAGTGCTCTCCAGGCAGACTGTGGGACTGTGAGGACAGGGTCTTAGATGTTAAGTAACTAGTAACTTTTAGGGAAGAGGGCATTTCATCTTTGTGAAGAGATATCTCAATGGTTAGGATTCAGTCAGGATATATTAATTATGAGAACTCAGCTTTAACTTCCTAGGTTTGTTCATTTGACCTTAGCTGCAGACATATTATTTTAATGAGAATATGTACAGCTATTTGTTAACAGGGTAAGTGGGAAACAACACCCATATGTTGTTTATACAACTGTACCCAATACATGGTGGAGAACAAAAAGCACTCTTTTATTTATAAAGCTTATGACTTTAATTATACCTCTTGGTAAAGTGAGCAAGGGATTATTTACATGAGTTTCTAGGTGGTCACAGTCACACTTTCTAATAATAAAGCTCAGTTATTTAAGTTTGTGACTCAGTGCTCTCTATACTGACAGAAGCTGTGTTCCTGCCTCTTAAATGTTATCTGTCAGCTGGATTTGGGGAAACAACTTAATTCCCTTTATGAATGAACAGGAGCAAATTGGAGGATGCATTTCTATGCTTTGAATATTTCCTCACTGAATACTAGGATGAGTTAAAGTGCAAAGCCCTGGCTTCTGGCCTTAAATGTAATCCAACATAGGGAAAACGAGTAAAAGAGCAGTTCTTCAGCGTCAAGCAATTTAACAGGAGTCACACGTGGACCACACACTCTCACACAAATGTGACAAAACATGCAGAAACATGCCTGGGTGAGTTGAAAAGAGGGCCCATTTTCAAGATACAAAATGCTGAAATTCGCACGATGCCTTTTTCACAACTTTCATATATTTCAAAATACATTTCCATGTTACTGCCTCTGCATAACACTAAATTGATTTAAAAATGTGAAAGGCAAGATCATTGATCAACCATCTCCACCTAGCAGAAGATCTGAGCGTTCAGAGAGCAGAGATATAAAGCTCATTGGTTTGGGGTCAGTGACATCAGAAAGGCAGGACTGGGGTCTGACTTCCTAATGTTTGAGCCAATGGGCTTTTCTCTGTTCCTTGGACACAGACAATGCATTTAAGGACCAGTTGCATTTTTGAGATCCAGACAAAAACATGACAAATAAGTATTTGATTGGCATCAATTCCCTCTGGTAGAAACTGCTAGATAAATACCTGATTGCACATGCCAAGTGAGGCCTGACAAGTAGTGGCCTTTTAATAACAGTGGTGCTTCTATAAGAAGCACCAATGTTTGTCTTCAGGAGAGCTTATGTGAAATTCTGGCAATTTGCTATCTGTATGTTTCTAAGACCCATTCACTTTTTCCTTCCCCACTACTATTTTTCTATGCTGAAGTACTATGTTACATTCTCCCACCTATGTGGCAGTAGCTTTCTGGGAATGATCTATCTTACCCTCATACTGTGTCCCCCCAGTTGTCCGCTTACCCTGTAGCTAGCATTGACCTTTTAGGATGCATGCCTATTCTGATGCAGGTGGGTTTGCACTGCTCCCTTCCCACCCACCACCATTCTTTCCAACTTCCCACCCCCATTTAAAACACCTCACTGTTTTTCAGGTAAAATATTATACAATAACTGTTGAGGCATTGATGTATCTAGCCACATCTTGAGGCTCTATTCTAGCCTCAAAAGCCTCTTTCGGTCTTTTGTATTTGCCATGCTTCTCCCCACCACACAGCCTTTTAACGTGTTGCTTCCTTTAGCCCCAAATCTCCTCACCATCCCTTCTTCCTCTTTCCTCCTATTGCCTCACACCTGACAGTACCACAGCCTCAGAGAAACATTCCATGCCCTGCTGGAATAGGCCACTCAACATAGCTCTTGAGAGAGTGGCATTGTTTTTGGTGTGTGATAATGCAATTAAGCAAGTACTTTGAGAACCAATACAATTTGTCACAGATGGGCTATTTTCAATTTAATAGAGCAGGTAAGAAGAAAGACTTAATTCTGAGCTAAGAATAAACAATCAAAGCCCTTGTGCCCAAACCCAGCAAATACCATGCATCAGCTAATAAGTTTAAATTGTTTAAATTCTTTTAAGTTCCATTTTTGAAAAGACTTCCTGAATTTAAAGAGTCAGAGAAGCTATTTTAGTAACTTTAATTTCCTGGTTTCCTATACTGAACACAATTGACTTCCCTTAAAAGTTATTTTGAGATTTTTAAGCTTTAATCAGTTAATTTCTGCACTTAGAGATGGATGAGCTCTACTTATACTTTCTTAATTTCTATATGTCTTAATTGTGTGTCTTTCAGCTTTTGGCCACAGTTATTTGTCAATGTGATATGCAAAGATGTGTTGTAAGATGCCCGTTTTACCAAGAATGAGGAGTTGTCAGAAAAAGGAAGTTGAAAAAAGGGCCAGAATAGAGTCAGTAATATACTAGTAAATGCTTAAAAACCTGCTTTCAGGAAAAAAAGTACATGAAAATATCTATAAATACATAACTTTATTATAAATATTACTGATAGACAGGATGTATTAGATTAAATTTATAAATAATAATAAGCTACACAATACTTTGCAATTTCCATGTAGCAAATTGCTTCTTACAGAATGCTTTCATTATACTGTAGGTTTACACAAATGCATACATAGTCAACCTATGTCTGCAAATGACAAAAAAGTATAGTTCTGAAATGAATACTGGTTCATCTTTTCACCTACATTAATAAGTAAGACTAAAATAAAACAAATAATATACACATACATATGTCAAAACCTCACTTGTTTGCCAATGATATTAGTAACTTCTTTGCTGAATCAGATAACAGTTTAAAAATGGTAAAAATTTACTTCCTTTTTATATGCTAGTTAAAATGTAATTGGTAAAAGCAAAATGCACTTTTAATCTGTGTTGCTAAAATTTTCTCCATCACTTTTTTTTTTTTTTCCCTCTAGACAGAGCCTCAAGCTGTCACCCTGGATAGAGTGCAGTGGCATCACAGCTCACAGCAACCTCCAATTCCCGGGGCTCAAGCGAGTCTCTTGCCTCCACCTCCCAAGTAGCTGGGACTACAGGCACCTGCCACAACACCCGGCCATTTTTTGGTTGCAGCCGTCATTGTTGTGTGGCGGGCCCGGGGAACCCACCAGCTCAGGTGTACATGGCTGGCGCCTTATCCCGTTGAGCCACGGGTGGGGGACTTACTTGGTGTGGTGGGACTACATGGCTCTGTCTTGTTTTGGCTGGTCTCTGTCCTACCCTAGTGAATTAGTTACTCTGTGTTGAAGTCTCAGCTGTGGAGAAATACCAGCAATTAAGTCACCCCATTCCCCCACGGGCAACAACTGGTAAAGGAAAATTAAACCTTCCCACAACTACACACCCAGGATACCACTTTGGATAGTCCTCAGGTGATAGGTCCAGTCCAAGAGATCCAAATCATTTGTCCCAGACAACACTCGGTCTCAAGTGAGGGAGTTCAAAAGGTCTCTGGCAACTAGATAGCAGGGGTCTGCTGGCAGCTCAAGTATGGCTTGTTCTGGTGCTCCGTGGAGTCAGAAGAACCCCCTTAGCAAATGAATTCATCTGGGAAGGTTGATACCTCCTTCCCCACCTTGCACCTCTGTCACACCAGTCACTGGTAACCCTGCAGGGTTATGATCCAGTTCCCTCCATTGAGGATGCTCCAGGGGCTTGAGCATGCCTGAGTCACAGAGAGATCTTATGTCTCCTCAGCCAGGCCTCCGCACTCTGCCACCATTTGGCAGGGGAAGCTGAGGCCTGACAACCTCGGGTGGTTAATGGAAGCTGGGGTGGTTCACTCAGTTCCAGCCCCAACCCTGATTTGTGTTGCTGGCCCTTATATTTGCGCATAATTTGTGATTCTGTCCTGGCTATATTCCCCTGCAGACTAGGCACTGTTTGAGTTTACAGAAACTGCAACTCAGCCCCAGTCTGTGCTGCTGCCTAGAGCTGGTGTTTCTTTTTCCCCTGCAGTCTGTTGGGGCAGGGGCAGCTTATTCTCAGCTCAGAGTTCCAGCCTCAGTCTGGCTGCCTTTGTCTCAGCTATGATCCCCTGAGGGCCAGGTGTTTCTTAGGCTAACTAAAGCAGTCCTCTGGCTCAGCCCTGCCCTGGGAGTATGCTGTCTCTGCACACACATCTTCAATTCTCTGTTCTGCAGAGCTCTGCCCAGGCCGGTACCGCCTCAGTCATACCCTTTGCTCACTGGGTCTGGGTTACCATCGCAGATCTATTCTGCCAGTGTCTGCCACCGGAGAAGATTCACAGTGTTCTCTTATTGCCCAGAGAGACAGGGCATTTCCTTCCAAAATATCCCCAGGGAGTTGACTCCTATTGTTCCCCCTGCTGCTGCTCTGTGCCCGGGGGCACCACCTCTTCCTTTCCTAGATGGTTCCTTCAGGCCACCGTTTTCTCCTTACCCTTGTGCCATAAAATCAGCACAGACCTGCCACAGCCCACTCTCTGTCCACACCTCTCAAGAAAATGCCCAAGAATCTGGACTCCATGGGGGACAGGCTTCCAGATCTTGGGGTGAAGGTGGAGGGGAGTTTAGAATTACAGGTAGAGAATTATACAGTTTTGTACAGTTTTATGCCTGGCTAGAGAGTGCCATGGCACCCTAATAGGGGAAGGAGGTCCAGTTTTTAGAGGGTCTCTCCCGTGGGATAAAATGGGAGGATATTTGAACTCTGCTTGCTTGTTTGTAGAAAGTATACTGCCAACCATTCTCATGGGGGAGGGGACTCCCATCTGTTTGGCAATGGAATTTGTACCTTTTGTTTGTATCCTTGGGGTCATAACTTGCCTCAGCAGAGTTGATGTGCATTCTTCAACCTTCTCTCTTGGCTCAGCTCCAAACCATCAGCTTACTTGCTAAACTTCTGGCCTTTAACTCTCCTCTGAACAGGAGTCTCTCTGAAAGCTGGCTCTAGTTGGCCATCTTGCCTCCGCCCCCTTCATCAGTTATATCTTGATAAAGAGTTCTGGAGGTCAGAAGTCTGAGATCGGGTTCACTGGCCTAAGTCAAGAGCTTCTTCCTCTGGGGGCTCTAAGAGACAATTTGTTCCTTGCTTTTTCAGCTTCTGGAGCCTGCACACTTCCTGGACTCACATCGCTCCAACCTCTCCCTTTTGTGGGCCAATCTCCGACTCCAGGCATAGCTGCATTTAAATGTTCCTATTTCATTGCCTTGCTTCTGCCAAGGATACCATTTTGCCCCTGGCATTCAGCACTGACCCAGTCTGACAGAAGCAGGGCAGGCTGAAAATAGCAGCAGCAAAGGCAGCCAGGGCTCCCCTGCTGCTCTAAGGATGCTTTTGCATTTTTTTTTCTTTTCTTTTTTAAAATGGTGCAATGAAGCATTATCATAAGTCTAAAGAGTGAACTTCTGATGCATCTAAGCAGATATGCTACATATGAAAAATACATACAGTAATATCTATGATTAATATTAAGCAAAAAAAAATGCATTTTTTTCTAGTTCCATATTCTGAATTCTCAGCATTTATTCTGCACTTAGGCCAGGTATAACTAACTAGTTTTCTTTTTGCTCTACTGCAATTATTCTTTCCTCTGATAACTTTGTACCTCAAGTGCTTGGTGTATGGTGATAATTCCATATATTTTGAATAAATAAATTAAGGAATATATACTGCATCAGTCAGGATAGCTTAGGTTATTCTGCTGTAACAAATGACTTCAATGTTTATTTCCAGTTTGTGCTTTATATCTGTCAAGATCAACTGTGGCTCTGCTTGTGTCACTTTTTTCATTGGTCAGGGCAAGTCACATGTATAAGCATGACTTCTGTGGGTTGGAAAATTATAACCTGCTTCCTAAGGAAGGACGCTGAATATCATAAATAATCACTTCTCTTTAGTGTCATATATAGAACACACTTACCTACTCCCCACAGGAGATGACCCTACTGGTCATGGCACCAGACTCAATGTATAGGGGCTTGTGATGGTCTTTACATTAGTTTAGAAAACTGCAAACAAATTATCAACCCTTTATGTATCCAATATACAATTATTGCATGGGATCAAGATAGCACAGTAAGTGCTCACATTCAGAAGCAGTAAGAATGGGAGATTTAACCATTGCTGGTCCGTGACAGTCTGAAGTGATTATAAGGGGCTCCTAATCTGAGCATGGGGAATGTCCCTTGGTAATTTTCTGAACCCACTCCTTGAGAGTGGCTCAACATTTTATTACTCTCCCTAGCCCTTAGCTTTGCCCTCGGAGAAGTCTTCCTTTTCCATTCTCTTCCCTGGCTACATTTGAAAGGAATATTGGAGATCATGCTGTCACTGGAGGCCAAGGTACAATCACAGCCTGCTTTCCACCCATAAAAGTTTAGGGGTCCAAATATCAAGATGTTGTAGTATGTGTTAGTCCAGGTTACATTTTATTGTTGTTTTTTTTTTTGGTTGTTTATTTGTTTTGTTGACAATCACTCAGAAACATACTTGGCTTTTTATCTATTTGATTTCATCAACTCTTCTTGCTAATAGACATGTTTTTCTCTCCACACTTAATGAAATTCATTAATCCTCACAACTGCAAGCATACCTTGGGACATGCAAACCACAGGTAAGAAAAGTTTGTCAGGTTGCCAATGCCTACTTTCACTTTTTTTTTTTTTCCTACTTTCACTTTAACTGAAGATGCTTTGAGTCTAACGTCTAGACATCTCAATTGAAAGTTCTCCAGACTATAAACCAGAAAATAGGTTTATAGACTTTTTTGAGCATCAACTTTCATTTTGTTTTGTTTTGGTTTTGTTCTGTTTGAAAGCATGTCTGAAATGCTATCTCCTGAAATAAAACTGTTTGTTGGGATTGGCCTATTTCCAGAAATGGGACACTGCTTTAATAGGATCCTTCGCCACTTAGCTTTTCTTTTCTTTTTTTTTTTTTTTTTGAGACAAGTTCTCTCTGTTGCCTGGGTTAGAGTGCAGTGATACTGTTATAGCTCACAGCAACCTCCAACTTCTGGGCTGAAGTGATCCTCCCACCTCAGTCTCCTGAGTAGCTGAGACTACAGGCATATGTCACTGCACCCTCTTAATTTTTGTATTTCTTGTAGAGAGAATTTTACTATGTTGTTGAAACTGGTCTCAATCTCTTGGCCTCAAGCAATCCTTCCACTGCTGCCCCCTAAAAAGCTATGATTAAAGGTATGAGCCATTGTGCTCAACCACTATCAGCTTTTAACTCAATTTTTCTTTCCACAGCTACCAACAAACTCAGTTTTTGGTGTGTGAAACTTCTAGAAAAGTTTCAGATGGGAAAGATGAAGCTCAGAAATCAATGCCCCCAAATATGGCATTTTGTATGCTAGACTGAAGAAGCTTCCAGGTCTCTCTGACTTCCCCACAATCCCCACCATCTTTCCCAAAGCATAGATCTTTATCTAAGATCCAGACCCAGAAGAATAATTGTTTTTTCCTCCCTTCTTTGTATCTTATTCATTTAGGGAGAAAGAAGATGAAGAATGTAATGATGTTTTTTATTTTTAACAAAATAATGTCCCTCAGACTCATTCAAATTCCAAAGTTAATCTCTGTTTTTGGATTCATTCCTTTTCATGAGTAATCTGTTATTGCCCCTTTACAAAATTTCTCTTCTCCTCCTTTACACAACCTGTTTTTCCAAGCCCCCATTCTTTCTGTAGCCTCAGGATGGTATATAAGCTTCTAAATTTGCAGCATTAGGTCTTCATGCTGAAGGCTCCTGTGCATTGTTTGTATAAATTAGGAAATGTTTGAATATAACTGCCACTTAACAAACATGAAAAGCTAAACAAAGAAAGCAAAAGACTACTTACAGTATTTCAAGGAAATCAATTTTAGGATACTGTCTTCATTTGTTCTATTTAAAATTTGAATTTAAGTTTAACTCACCCTTTATTTATCATGCTTTTACATGAGTGCATTTACTGCCTGGTGAACCTAGAGAGAGATGTTTCAGTTGCAATTCAAATTATATCACAGATCCAAAGTATACAATATACAACAAAGTCCTTAGTTTGCTATGCACATTCAGAACCTGAATTTAAGGGGCCACAAAGTGGTATACAATTATAATTAGAACAGAAGCTAATCATGCTCATCAGTCTCAGTTTTTATTCAAAACATCGATTTTATTGTCCTCTATTATTAACTACTTCTAATTTCTTGCCTCTATTGACAACCACAATTACTTTAAGAAGGTTATATATGTATATACTTACACAAACTGGATATGGAGTTTGTAGCGATCTTATGGATTTTCAGCCACATTTATAAGACATTCAAAATATAGATAAAATTGGTTAAAAAAAATAAGATGTGGCTCAACGCCTGTGGCTCAAGCAGCTAAGGCACCAGCCACATACACCTGAGCTGGCGGTTTTGAATCCAGCCTGGGCATGCTAAACAACAATGATGGCTGCAACGAAAAAATAGCCAGGCGCTGTGGCAGGTGCCTGTAGTCCCAGCTATTTGGGAGGCAGAGGCAAGAGAATCGCTTGAGCCCAGGAGTTGGAGGTTGCTGTGAGCTGTGATGTCATTGAACTCTGCCCAGGGTGACAGCTTGAGGCTCTGTCTCAAAAAAAAAAAAAAAAAAAAAAGGATGTGCCTCACCTCACTTTCCATTTTGTGCTGTAAGTTGTTGGAAGCAACTGGGGTCAAATAGGGAACCAGCTGTTTCTCTGGATAATTTATCATACCTAGCTGACCCAGCTGAAAACAAAATTACATAGTATAACACAGTAATTGAGAAGATTTTTTTCATGTATATTTCCAAACTCTCCCATTTCTATCATTTTCAGATTCTATTTGAAGTGAAAGACTATAGAGCATGTTGAAGAATTTTTTTTACAAAATGTTTTCTCTAGAATGAAACTGAACCTCAACTTTTACATATAAATCTTTTTTCCTATGTTGTTATATCATTCTGATTTAATGTATGTTAAAGTTCAAATTATGCCTGATTCATTCAGGTATTAAACTTTGTGAGACACTTACTATATGCAAGTCTCAATTAAGCATGCTGTAAATATTTTTAACAATGGGGTGATAATTATTCCTAAATAAAGATCCCACCCAATTGTCTTTTACAAAAGTAAAGATTTAATTTTTAAGAGTAAATTTAGCAATTTACCAATGAACCAGGAAAATGTCAATTTGATTAATATGAAACTGATGAGGTAACTTTTAATAAATTGTTATCAGACCAAACTAGGGTCAGTTCACTTGGTGCAGTAAAAGCAGACATTGAGGCTGAGAGTGGCAGTGTCAAAAAGAGGCATTTTTATTTGCAGGGAGCCATGCCAGGAGGATGAGCAGCTAGTGCTTAAAACTCAAACTCCTAATGGCATACAAATCAGGGTTTTAAAAGGCAAGGGGTGGCTCAGCGCTGGTGGCTCAACGGGCTAAGGCGCCAGCCACATACACCTGAGCTGGCGGGTTCGAATCCAGCCCGGGCTCACCAAACAACAATGATGGCTGCAACCAAAAAATGGCCAGGCATTGTGGTGGGTGCCTGTAGTCCCAGCTACTTGGGAGGCGGAGGCAGGAGACTCGCTTGAGCCCAGGAATTGGAGGTTGCTGTGAGCTGTGATGTCACAGCACTCTATCCAGGGTGACAGCTTGAGGCTCTGTCT
>CAUYRH010160250.1:0-34451 GCA_963574655.1 Perodicticus potto
GTCGATGGGCTCTTGGGCTTCTTCCATGACTTAGCGATTAGTTTCTGATGTTTTTTGACTACAAGTAGAACTGTAATAAATAACCTGGACATATGTATGTCCATGATCTATTTGCCATTGGATCTTGGAAATAGTATCGAAGTAGCACGGCCATATCAATAGGCTAATACATATGCCATCTTGCTACGTATTACCAACTTCCATAGTATTCTACCCTTCTGCCCTAATTATAACATTAAAATCAGATTTCTGCTTTCTATCCTATACTTACTAATATTTTAATAATAAAGACATTTAATTTTAAACAAGGCATTATTATTATATAGGGCAAAGGAATGTTAAGAAAAAGTAACCATGGAATTAGAAAAAGAATATAAGCAAAATTTCAGAGGTAAGAAAGTAAGGTACTGTGTTCAGAGAATAATAATTATCTAATTTGATCGAATGGTAAGGAAACACTAGATATGTCATAAGCTACCAAACAAAAAGCCAAGTAACTTTTACTTTGGCTTGTATTTAAACAGCTACTGCATGTTTTTGATCCTTTAAAGATATAACCTGAAGAACAATAAAAGTAAAAGTATTTTTCTAATGCCAAAACATTTTCTAAGCTGTGGCCTATAGTTATTAAGTAACCTCCCCAAAGGAAATCATTAGCAGATACATTTTTGTTACAACAACTTTCATCTTAGTTAATTCCAACCTGCCATTTTCAACAAGAAAAAAAAACTCATTACACACTTTTGTATGGTAGCTTTCAAAAGATAAGCTCAAAGAAACAATACGTTCTTATAGTAGTAGTTATTAAAATACCAAGAAAGCAGATTTGGTTCTAGTTCAAATCACACTATTCATTTTGAAAGTGCTGATTTTATACCACTCTTGTGGTTTACAATAATTTCTGAATAACACTATAACCCGAATAACTGAGAGCAGAAGACACTGAATAACTATAAGAGAAATGCAAGGAAAAAATGATGAGCTGGACTGGAGCCCTAAAAGCTGACTGAAGATACCCACAAGCTCAGAAGAACTGGAATAAATGCTTTTTAGCTACAAAAAATACTTGAACTTATAACAGCAACTTATAAATCTTCTCTTTTCATTACTTTTCTAATGAGAAAACCCTGCATGATCATACATTTAATTTTTAATTTTTTTTTTTTTTGAGACAGAGCCTCAAGCTGTCACCCTGGATAAAGTGCTGTGGCATCACAGCTCACAGCAACTTCCAACTCCTGGGCTCAAGCGATTCTCCTGCCTCTGCCTCCCAAGTAGCTGGGACTACAGGCGCCGCCACAACGCCCGGCTATTTTTTGGTTGCAGCCGTCATTGTTGTTTGGCGGGCCCGGGCTGGATTCGAACCCGCCAGCTCAGGTGTATGTGGCTGGTGCTTTAGCCGCTTGAGCCACAGGCACTGAACCATACATTTAATTTTTAAAATGTCAGATATCAGAAAAGTCTGTTAGTCCATAGAGATCCCAGCCCTCCTTACCTTTCGTTGTGCTGGCCCTTGTGCAGAATATGATTAGCTGTGTGCTGTTCAAAGTAGTACTCCTCCAAGTTAAGCAGCAGCAAGGAAAATCTAAATGTGGGGGGTAAAAACAAACAATTTTCTTTCATGTTTATTTTTTAGAAAGCAGAAGAAAGCTCGGTATTTAAAACATTTGCTCCTGGCCCAGCCAGGTGGCTCACACCTACAATCCTCGCACGCTGGGAGGCCCAGACAGGAGGATCCGTTGAACTCAGGAGTTCCAGATCAGCCTGAGCAAGATCGAGACCCTGTCTCTCCTAAAAATGAAAAACTAGACGGCCACTGCAGTGGGCACCTATAGTCCCTCCTACTCAGGAGGCTGAGGCAGGAGGATCACTTGAGCCCAAGAGTCTGAGGTTGCTGTGAGCTATGATGACATAGTACTCAACCCAGGGTAATAGAATGAGACTCTGTCTCAAAAAAATAAAAACTAACATGTTTGTTCCCAAAGTGCTTTCCCAATTCATGATTGAGACTTAGGAAGCATGTATAAATGGCCAGGCACTCCTCTCCACCAGGCCGAGGAGGAGGAGATGCCCAGACTGGCCTGCCTTGGAGTTAAATAACTGTTGCGCCCAAAATGAAACCATTCACCAAGTGGATGTACTTTACACAAGCCCCGAATGTCATCAAGTTAAACTAAACAAAACTCAGAGCTTCCTGAATTCTCATCATTTGTGCTGTGCCCACAATGAAACATTCACCAGGTGGATGTACTATACTTTACAGAAACCCTGAATATCATCAAATTAAAATGAACAAAACTCGGAGCTTTCCCAATTACTGAATTCTCATCATTTGTTTCCCCTGGCTGAACAAGCCCGGTTTCTCTGCCGCTCCCCTAATGCTCACCCCCTCCAGTGTCCTGTCTTGTGGTTCTGAGTTTATCTTGTTACTCTCAGAACACCATCTGCCTCTAGGAAGACAGACCTTTAAAGATTCTGCTGCAATAATCCACCTAAGGCTTTAAATAAAATAAGTAAAGCAAACTGAACAGGATTGAATATAGTTCTTTTTTAAAGTTTTGGATGGGATTGTCAAGTAGTTCTTTTTTAACTGATCTGAACTTTTAAAAACAAGATAAGGTAACAAGAAGAAAATATTAATTCAGTTGTATGGCTACAGAACAAATATGGCAAGGAAGTGAAAGCAGGCATTTCGTTTGTTTCCTGATAGAGACAGGTGACATCAACAGCATCTAGAGGCAGACAGGAAAGCTGTCACGAGAAGCGAGGCCTGGAGTTAATTCTTGACACTCTGATGTATTGGGGCAAGCTATTTAGATTAAGCACATCAGATTACACATAATATGTTTATTTTCCTTCCTTTTGAAACACTACTGAAATGTGAATAAAAATATTTTAAATGGTAAAACCCATAGCCTAAAGCAAAATGAAGAAACATAAAAGCAGAGAAGAGATATGAACAAATCTATATGAAATGGCAAGTGAATGGGAGGAATTAGCAGTGCTCGCCCAGCAGGATATCAGATGCCTCCAGAGAAGGTACCACTCAGGAGAAAAACGATCTAAGCCACAGGACTTATAAAAAGTTCAAAAATTGGCTCAGCACCTGTAGTTCAACAGGCTAAGGCACCAGCCACATACACCTGAGCTGGGTTCAAATCCAGCCCGGGCCCGCCAAACAACAATGATGGCTGCAACCAAAAAATAGCCAGGCGTTGTGGCAGGCACCTGTAGTCCCAGCTACTTGGGAGGCTGAGGCAGGAGACTCACTTGAGCCCAGGAATTGGAGGTTGCTGTGAGCTGTGATGCCACAGCACTCTACCCAGGGTGACAGCTTGAGGGTCTGTCTCCAAAATAAAAAAAGTTCAAAAAAAAAAAAAGTTCAGGCAGCATCTGTGGCTCAAAGGAGTAGGGCGCCGGCCCCATATGCCGGAGCTGGTGGGTTCAAACCCAGCCCCAGCCAAAAACTGCAAAAAAAAAACAAAAAAAATTCAAAAATTGCAGGTATCTGGTATCAGGAGAGCAGGGATGAAGCTTGGGAGGATGGTTAAAAGTGTGAGTGAGCAGCTAGGCACTTGTAGCTCAGTAGCTAGGGTGCCAGCCACATACACCAAAGCTGGTGGGTTCAAGTCCAGCCTTGACCAGCTAAACAACAATGACAACTACAACCAAAAAATAGCCGGGCATTGTGGTGGCCGCCTGTAGTCCCAGCTACTTGGGAGGCTGAGGCAAGAGAATCGCTTGAGCCCAAGCTTTTGAGGTTACCATGAGCTGTGACAGCACGGCACTCTACCGAGGGCGACACAGTGAGACTCTGTCTCAAAAAAAAAAAAAAAAAGTGTGAGTGAGGACACTGAGGGACCCCGACTGGCTCCCTGATGGGTTATCCCCACCCCACTCTAGCACATGGCTTTTCTGTGTAAAAATGTAACAGGATACTCGGGAGGCTGAGGCAAGAGAATCTCCTAAGCCCAGGAGTTGGAGGTTGCTATGAGCTGCGTGATGCCTCTACAAAAAAAAAAAAAAAAAAAAAAAAGTAACAGGAAGCTCCAAATTGCATACAGGAGAGCAGGCCCGCAGAGTGAAAAGAGAACAATTAAACAAAAAGCAGAACGCTGAACACTGGCAGGATGACAAAGGCCACTCCAGGCAGGAGTCCAGTACATGAAAAAGAACAAAATCCCCCTAGAGAACAGAGTGGCCACTGACAGAGCCAGGCCTCTCCAACTTCATCCCACCGGAAGCCCAACTGCCTCCTCCCGGGACACAGAATTGCCAATTCACACTCAGATATGAACAGCCGGCCCAAGGTCAACAGCCCCAACAGGAAAGAACAAAACCAAAGGCCCAAGGTCAATAGCCCCAACGTGAAAGAACAAAACCAAAGGCCCAAGGTCAACAGCCCCAACGTGAAAGAACAAGACCAAACTAGGCAGGAAGAATGCAACTGAAGGATCAGAGACAACCCAGAGGACAGAAGAAAAGGTCAAGAGACTATAATTAGAGATGAAATTATATTCATGACACAAGAACAGATTGCTCATTAAAAAAGTAATAATCTGAATCAAAAGAGAAGTAACTCAGCAAGAACCAGTTTTGCCATCCTAGTAGGTAACGCCGACTGTTTAAGTTCCTGTTTAAGTCCATGAACGAGAATTAACCACAGACTAAACTGCCAGAGCATAATATAAAATGGTCACTATCAACACTTATTCTAAACTTCAATACAATCACAAGATTAGAACTGCTAGGAACAGTACTTAAATGCACCAGATATTTTCCAGAAAGTTATACCTCACAGAGATACTCACTAATTACCTTACCCCTTATTTTCAGCTTACATGGTTTTTTTGTTTGTTTGTTTTCTTTTTTTTAGATAGAGTCTCACTCTGTCACCCTGTGTGGGGTCGTATCTCAAACTCTTGGGTTCCAGAGATCCTCTTGCCTCAGCCTCTCAAGTAGCTGGGACTATAGGCATGTGCCACCAGGCCCAGCTAATTTTTCTATTTTTAGTAGAGATGTAGAGATAGGGGTCTCACTTTTACTCAGGCTGGTCTCAAACTCCTAAACTCAGACACTCTACCCGACTCAGCCTCCCAGAGTGCTGGGATTACAGGCGTGAGCCTTGAGGTCCGGCCTCAGTTGTATCTTAATCACTGATCACCATAAACTTCAGTTGGAACTATGCAACCCTTCCTTCTCTCTCCTGATCCCCCCACTTCTCCTCCAGAAAGGGAAAAATAGGATAAATATTCTTCAATAGACAATGGCATAATTTTATTGTTATGAAGCATAAGCAGCCTTCAGAGACAACCAGCTCTTGCATATATATTTATTAAAATATAATCGTCTATTTTAAAACTAAAGTCACGTTGTGCTTCTAAACTCAAACTTTCGCAGGATTTTATGCCAGGAGACACAGACACGCAGGTGCCCTTTGCATTTTCAGGCGTCTTATGAAAGTTCACCCTGTCTCTTTCAGTTTGATGGTCAATATTATCAACAGAGAAGAAGATAAGAGACACTTTCTCTGTCATAAACCAGTGTTAACACTACTGGGCTGGGCCTTAGGCAGCAACCTAGTATTTCCTCGTTGGAAACAAAACTTTAGAGGATTGTGTTTTTCTTCTTGTTTTTTTTTAATCTCTAGCATTTTTCTATAGCTTCCAGTCATTTGGGACTTTAACCTTCTTGAAGCCAATCATGCATAACCTTCTTTCTTTATATAAAAAACAATTACAAGCTCAGAGGAACCCTACCTGTAGGACTGTTCTATAATTATCTGTTTGCCTGATTTCCTGAGACGCCTCACCAAAGGCCATTTGGATCGGATGTCCTGTATTATTTAATGTATTTCTGACAGTACCACAAACTTCCTCAGTCAATATGGCTTTCCAGACTGTCCAATAAAAATACCTATCTTTTTTCCTTGAAAGTTTCGATATCTGCTTTCTTAAAAATACAGGTCCTATGTACAACCGTATTCTTAATTCCCTAGGCTTCAATAATAAATAACTTGACATCACTTGCTTTTTCAGAAGGCTCCATACATTTCTAATTATTTAATTAATTTCTCTGTAATGTTCAGAATTAAGTAAAGTTCTCAAATTGTCTGTCCTGGGATAAATTAAAACACCAATGAAGGAAGTCACGAAACTGTAATTAGTTCGCACTAAGCATTTCAGCAGATACATGTTTGCCACTTCCTGTTTTCTCCTCTACACCAGGTACACAGCCGCCATATTTTCCACCCGCTCCCACGGCCTACAACAAATGAACAGAATTACGTTATCTCTGTTCCTCTTCCCGCATATTCTCTGGGTGTTTTCCCCCGGGGTTCACTGAGTCCCCTGCACCTACAACACACGTTAATTCTCTTTTACATAAGAAAACGCAGCTCATTTTATTATCCATGTTCTACACATTTGCATAGAGGTGTCCAAGTGACTAAATATTTCATATTATTTCTAGTTCATGTACCAATTGTTTTCTCAAGTAACGTATTGACCTTTAGTCACCTGCAGAAGCAATTCATCTGATGCCTGCTGTCCTCCCATGTAACCAATTTCACTATTTCATCTGTTCTTTTCAGCCCTCTTCCTCAGGAGAAGGGTTAGAACTCTCACTATCACTTAGCCAAACTCCAGGAAATTACATTCTGCCCTGACCCTGTGAGATGCAGTCACTTCCTGCCCAAGATGGTTCAGATATCAAAATCCTTTTCAAGGTGGCCACCGTAGGCCAGGCGTGAGTGGGCCAGCCCTGAACACCAGGGACGGTGGGTTGGAGCCCCACCTGGGCCTGATAAACAAAACCTCTTTCACTGACACCATCCATAAAGCCAGTCAATTCTATTTTTCAAGTCTTAACAACCTGTGAGAAGACACAGTAAAAATACCATCTGGGCTCTCAAAGTCCTTCGACTTCCTCATCAAGGGTCAAGGCCCACAGCAGGAAGCTTCCATGAGGCTTTCCATCTGTACTGTAGTAAAGGAACAAAAAACAACTGCAACAAAAATTCAACCTGAATGTTTTTTTATTGTTGTCTAGAGCAGCACATCTCCAATTGCAATCAATCTTTTGGGGGTCTTGCTAAAAGGCAGATTCTGAGGCAGCAGCTGTGGGGCGGGGCCTGTGACTGCATTTCGCAAGCACCAGGCAGTGCTCAAGCTTCAGGCCCCTGGGCCACACTTGGATAAGGAAGTTCTCATATCCACATAAACCAGGCTTCATTCATTCCTGAATCGTTCTCAACTTCAAAGATACATAATAAGCCCTGGCTAGTAGCCTGCATGCCTAGAACTTAAAAGAGAAGCAGGAGACAGTGAAGAAGAGGCTGGACTTGGATCAAGGAACTTTTTTCTGTTCCTCCATTCCTGTGAAGTCTCCAGTTCCATTCTGGCCTCAGCTCAGCTGGGACTTAGCTGTCTAACCTTCATCCACTCTCTTTACTTACTGAGGCCTCATGTTGTTCCACTAGAAAATTGAGGGGGCTATAGACTAGATTAGATCAAAGGGCCTATCTTAACCAGGGAGTCTATAGATTTATTGAACAAACCTGAATTTAAATCAGCGAGAACTCCATTTCAGGCATTATGCAAGTTCAAATATACAGAGAAACAACCTCATTACAGAGCCTCTAAAACTGCTGATACACAACAAAAAAATCTTTTCAAATGCTTGGCTGTGCTAGTGAAAAAGTAAGGGAAAGTCTTGGAAGTGTGAAACAAACCTAAAGCATAAATCCAGAGAAGTGGCCGGCACTGAAGCCTTTTTCCTAGGGGCTCTGCCCAGGCGTCTAAGTAACGAACCTGAATTCCTCATGGGTCCTTCCTCAGGAGACAAATGTGGCCCTTCCTCCCACTCCACGCTAACGTGAAGCAAACTTTCTGGAAAAACATACTTCAAACCTAGGCCTCAAAGAAGGATAAACTTCCAAAGAACAAGAGGACACAATCAAAAAATCATAAAACACATGAGAAAATACAATTACTAATTAAAAGTCAGAGGCTACACACGATCACATCTGTAAAGGCTATTAATATTTTATATTCTGCATCAGATTATTTTACAGGTATGCTTAAAGAACTAAAATGACCAGGTAGTTACAAAAATGAGCCAAACAAAAGTTTCAAAATAATTAAAATTAAAATATAAATAATAAAGAGAGGGAAGGAGCGAGGGGGGTGGAATCTTGGTGTGTGCCACACCTTTTGGGGGCAAAACGTGATTGTAAGAGGTACTTTACCTAACAAATGCAATCAGTGTAACCTGGTTTCTTGTACCCTCAATGAATCCCCACAATAAAAAATATATATATATAAATAATAGATTAAACAGCCAATTAAACAACTAGAAAATTTGTAAATTAGACGATAGATATAAATAACCCACAAAGCACCACAGAAAAATAAAGATGGTACATATTAAAGAGTCATTATGAGACATAAAAGAATGGGGAGGAGAAGCCATGTTCTAAGAGCTAAAAGCTTGGCTCCAAATTTTCCAAAACTATTTCAGCTTTAGAAAGAACAGATACATAGAAAGAATTCTGTATCTAAAGCAACAGTAAAACACTACAAAGATGAGATCTTAAAAACAGACAGAGAAAAAAGGCAGTTTACTTACAAAAACAGACTTGAACAGTATTGGTTTATTGCACGCTGCTCTCCAAGAACAAAAAGAAGGTAGCCTCCTGCAAAGCTCCAGGGAAACCTGCTATGACTCTGTATTTAAGGTAATCAATCTCGCTCCGCTGGAAACAGTCTTAGGGTCCAATGCTCGAATCGTGCAAGGAGGGCTGGTGCTTCTCTAACTATGAACACCGACCCAGGAACCTGCCCCTACCCTGCCATATCACACAGACCTAGCCCCTAAGCAAGCCAGCAAAGGGGCGAGGTCAATCCACAACCACAGCTGCTGGGGTGGACAGGTAAACCCAGCTTCATTGCAGCAGAGGCTGCTGTGTACTGGCCCCAGGTCAGGTGTAGGTTTCTTCCCAAGTCCAAAATTGGCTCGGTCAGGTAGCTCAGTGCTGCCCTGGACAGCAGGGCACATCTATCTCTGACCTTTTATCTATGCGTCCACCCCTGACCATTTGCCTTTGTTGGAGCAAACTTCAAAATGCTGAGAGAGGCTCAGCACCCATAGCTAAGTGGTTAGGGCGCCGGCCACATACATCGGGACTGGCAGGTTCAAACCCGGCCCAGGCCTGCTAAACAACAATGACAACTGCAACAAACACAAAAAAATAGCTAGGCATTGTGGTGGGCGCCTATAGTCCCAGCTACTCAGGAGGCTGAAGCAAGAGAATCGCTTAAGCCCAGGAGTATCAGGTTTCTGTGAGCTGTATGAAGCCATGGCACTCTACCAAGCGCAAAATAGTGAGACTGTCTCAAAAAAAAAAAAGAATTCAAATAATCTAATTTACTAAGACAAAAATTATCAAAATGAATGATAAAAAGTCCACCTGTAAGCTACCTATAAAAAACATGCCTAAAACCTAAGGAAGCAGAAAAGTTAAAACAACGGAAAATTTGATGTAATGCAAATAACCAAAAGAGAAATGATATATGTATACAGGGTGGCCATAAAGTTTGTGTGCAATTTAAATAGTTACCATCTTAATACACATATCAGTCAAAATTTTTAAAAAAATTTTTAAATGTATAAGTAAAGAAGGCATTATTGATAAAAATTCAATTTGCAAAGAAGAATTCTAAACAATTTACTAAACATAGTTAAAAATAAATTATAAAAAGGTAATTCAAAATCTATAATTCTAAATAACTGACAGGTAAAAGATGAAATCACAGTGGTATTCAGAAGAAACCAAGCACTGAACTCCTTAAGTGGCCGTTCCTACATATGTCACATTAAAACAATTCACTTTTTAATGAAAATCATACAGCAAACAAACTCAAAATGCATTCATAGGTGAATTCTTGTTCCTTCTCAATGGCAGCCATTTCCAAGAAGCAAATTTGGGATATTAAGAAAATAAGAGGCAAAGCTAATAATGTACTTCGGGTAAAGCCAATACAACTTCTCAGTTCAAAGCCTATTTCTTTAAGTCAAAGTCAGGTCAATTTCTTGGGCCCCATCAGCACACCTTGCTAATGGAGTGCTGACTCAGCAGTTTGTCTCCATTTTCAACAACTGTTACATCCCACAAGAGATATTAAAAGATTGGGATGGGCTGGGCGCCTGTGGCTCAACGGGCTAAGGCGCCAGCCACATACACCTGAGCTGGCAGGTTCGAATCCAGCCCAGGCCCGCCAAACGACAATGACAGCTGCAACCAAAAAATGGCCAGGCATCGTGGAGGGTGCCTGTAGTCCCAGCTACTTGGGAGGCAGAGGCAGGAGACTCGCTTGAGCCCAGGAATTGGAGGTTGCTGTGAGCTTTGATGCCACGGCGCTCTCTCCAGGGTGACAGCTTGAGGCTCTGTCTCAAAAAAAAAAAAAAAAAAAGATTGGGATGATCAGCCTTACAAATGACAGGTCAAAAGGGAGTACAAGTGTCTTTAATATAATAAATACTGACTCAGGCTCGGTGCCCGCAGCAAAGGAGTTACAGTACCAGCCACGTACACCGAACATGCCGGTTCGAGTCTGGCCCGGGCCACTTGAACAACAATGACAACTGCAACAAGAAAATAGCCCAGCATTGTGGCGGGAACCTGTAGTCCCAGCAACTTGGGAGGCTGACGCAAGAGAATCACTAAAGCCTAAGAGTTTGAGGTTGCCGTGAGCTGTGACACCACAGTGCTCTACCAAGGGTGACATAGTGAGATTCTGTCTCAAAAAATAATATAAAATAATAAATACTGACTCAATCAATTGACCAAACATAGTGAATAAAATAAATGTAGTATTATCATAAACAAGAGAATTATATACTCGTGGAATGCAGCCTACTTGTCATTCTTTTCCCTCACCACTCATTTGTCAATAATAAATACTTTACCATGGCCTTGCGCCTGTAGCTCAAGCGGCTGAGGCGCCAACCACATACAACTGAGCTGGCGGGTTTGAATACAGCCCAGGCCTGCCAAACAACAATGACAACTAAAACCAAAAAATAGCTGGGTGTTGTGGCAGGTGTCTGTAGTCCCAGCTACTTGGGAGGCTGAGGCAAGAGAATCGCTTAAGCCCAGGAGTTGGAGGTTGCTGTGAGCTGTGATGCCACTGCACTCTACCCCGGGCAACAGCTTAAGGCTCTGTCTCAAAAAAAATAAAAATAAAAATAAAAATAAATACTTTCATATATATATATACACACACAGATAGATATATAATTTTTTTTTGAGACAGAGTCTCACTTTGTCATCCTCTATAGAGTGCTATGGCATCACAGCTCACAACAACCTCAAACTCTTGGCCTTAAGCAATTCTCTTGCCTCAGCTTCCCAAGTAGCTGGTACTACAGGCACCCACCACCAACAACCAGCTATTTTTTAGAGATAAGGTCTCACTTTTGGCTCAGGCTGATCTCCAACAAGTCAGCTCAGGCAATCCACCAGCCTCCCAGAGCACTAGGATTACAGGCGTGAGCCATCACACCCTGCAACTTTCCCATATTTTCATTATACTTAGTTTCCAAATCCTTCAATGTCTGTCAAAGGAACAGAAACATTATTTTCTTTTCTTTCTATTTTTTTTTTTTTGTTGTTTTTTTGAGATAGAGTCTCACTCTGTCACCCTGGGTAGAGTACCATGGCATCATAGCTAACAGGAACCTCAAATTCTTGGGCTCGAGTGATTCTCTTGCTTCAGCCTCCTGAGTAGCTAGGACTAGAGGTTCCCCCCACAATGCCTGGCTATTTTCAGAGATGAGGTCTTGCTCTGCCTCAGGCTGGTCTCGAACTCATGAACTCAGGTAATCCACCCATCTCGGCCTTATCTAGGCCGAGTGCTAGGATTATAGGCGTGAGCCACTGCATCCGGCCCAAGTATTTCTTGCTAAACATCACCAATAAATGGCACCACCACATAGGTAGTTATTCAAACGAGAAGCCTGACAGTAGACTACCAGGTTTAGCATATGAAAGTACAAGATGTCCAGTTATATTTGAACTTCAGGTAAACAACATACATATACTAATTTTTTTCATGTACGTATGTCCCAAATATTGCACAGATACACTTATAGTACTAAAAACATAATCATTGTTTATCTAAAATTTAGATGTAACTGGACATCCTGTATTTTATCCATAATCCTAGCTGGGATTCTTCCTGAATCACCTCTCCTATGCACCCATGAAACCAAGACCTGTCAATCCGACCTCCTAAAAACTGAAATTCCATCCACATTTCTCCATTTCTTCTGCCACCACCTCAGTCTAAACTACTTACACAGGAATCTCCCAATCATTTTCTCTGCTTCTACTTTTGTAGAAATATCACTTAACCCTAAGTGCAGCAGCAGCAACTTAACAATAAGAGAAATCAATGTTGACTTCAAGTTTTTCTTTTTCTGGGGTCATTATTTGGTAGCTGTAGCAATCTAAAATCCCTCAATCAGCATGAGAGAAGGGCTGAGGAACTCAAAATAATCAGGGGAGACTTCTCACTGGTAATCTCTGAAACACTCCCTCTTCACAGGAAAGTAACACTTCTGGGTATGCAGGAGGCACACCCTCTAACAATCCTCTTGCTAATTTGTGTTTATTGTTGCAAGGGGATAAGCCAGGATAATTCTGAGCAGAAATGGTAAATTAGAGGCTCAATAAATTGGTTTAAAATGTCGGCTTGGCGCCCATAGCACAGTGGTTACGGTGCCAGCCACATACACAGAACTTGGCAGGTTCAAGCCTGGTCCAGGCCAGCTAAACAACAATGACAACTGCAACAAAAAGCAGCCAGGCCTTGTGGTGGGTGCCTGTAGTCCCAGTCTTGGGAGGCTGAGGCAATAGAATCACTTAAGCCCAAGTGTTTGAGGTTGCTGTGAGCTGTGACGGCACAGCACTCTACTGAGGGTGACACGGTGGGAATCTGTTTCAAAATAAAATAAAATAAAATAAAATATTCTTGTCTTTCAGAATAAATTCCATGATTTATAAAGACACTGCTCGATTCTAGTCCACACCGAACTAGGAGACAGATTCCTGTCACTCAGACTGATACCCCTTGTACAATATTCTAGTCCTAATATGCCCATCGGCCCACGGTTGCAAAGCCATGTATGGGGCAGAGCATTAATGAATACGGGCAGTCAGCAAGAAGAATTCATCTAAAGGGAATCAACTTTTTCTTACGACTGATGCTCAGGAATAGTTGATGAATCTTGACAGATAAATTAATGTTTTGGTTGTGAGAACCGCAGTTTTATTCTAGCACTGCTAGCTTCTCGTGCTGTTGGCTAGTCAAGGGATTGTAACAAAGCAGTTTATCCATGAAAATCTAAATGCAGATTTCAAGGTTTGTGTGACACTGCAGAACTATACCAGCTGACCAAATTAAACATAAAAAAGTTCCCATTGAAAAACTAGGCACGACCAAACAAAACAGGCTTTCCTCTATACCCGAGAACCTAGAATTGTGGCAAATGACTCATTGATTATAAAACACAATGATAAGTCAAACATCTCAAAGTTCTCACAATGTAAATGTGAACATTCACCTAGTTAATAAAAAAGCATACAGACAATTCTTCACCTTGTTGGTACTAAACAAAGAAAATCCACTTAAGTTCTTTCCCATGAAACTGCCATTACCAACACTATCGCAAGAGCATCCACAATCGTGAGTTATTTTAGTTATGGTTCAGTTATTAATAAACAAGATTTTCTGAGACTAAAAACCTGATAATCACTTTTAAAACAAAGTTTTCGGAAGCTATAAGCTATATATCTTATCTTTTTCGTTACAGCAAGGAAGTGAAATTTCAGACTGTGGATACCCTGGCGGCCAGACCAATATGACAGATTCTAAAGGGATATGACCGTTTGGATGAATGAAGTCGAGTCAACATCTATAAAACAAATGTAGAAAACCTTAAAATCCACACTTGTATTTCCGTGTTTATCATCTGCTTTGTCGGTGTCTACTGCTGAGACAACGCGACAGGCCAGCAGCTCCCCAAGACACCTGCAGCTCCATCAGAACAGTGTGCATGTCTAACCATTTACCCCCCTTACTTTTGGCACCTGGGGCTGCAGAACCCAGGGTCACAGGTTTTTCGGTCATCAAAAATGCACCGGGAAGTATACTTAGGCTCATTCAGCTGAAGTGAGCTTTCTCATGAGACTTCCCTGGGGGACAGGTTCGGGGACTCTGAAACGGCAGGGCTGTGAGACCACTTCCAACTTGCGCTCCTGGGACCCCGAATTCTTTCCTGTGGACGTTGCTGCTAATGACTGCTCCGTGCAGGGCGCGCTCCCATGCAGGGGCTGCCAATACACACGCGAGGTCCGGGGCTCCGGGGGAGGACCCGGGTTTTCTCAGAATAAGGCCTTTCTGTTGGGCTCCCTCCCAGCCCCCTAGGCGAATCTTGATAGATAAATTAATGAATTTATTTGCTGCCGCGTTTGCTGCCGTCTGGAGGGATCTGCAGGGAAACCGCGCGGCGACGGGAGGCAGCAGCGTCCTCCCCGGAGCAGGCGGGGTGGTCGCCGGCCCGCTGGTCCCGCCGGGTCCGGCTCAGCGGAGCAGCCGTGCGACGCCAGCCCGCAGTGCTCGTCCCAGGCCAGTTCGGGGAAGGACTGCAGGTGCCCGCCGGGCGGCTCACTCGGGCTCGAGCGCCCCGGGGAGGGATCCGCGCGGCGATCGCGCCCGACCCGGGCTCCGGCCCCGACCAGGCCCCTGGCCTGCGAGGATCCCCGGGCCGGCGCCCCCGCACCCAGCCCCGCCGGGCCCCGCGGCCGGGCACGCACCTCTCCTTGGAGTAGAGCTGCCGCTGCTGCTCGCGCTGCTTCTTCCGGATAAACGCCATGGGGGGCAGGGACGTCCGGAGGAGCCGGGGAGGCCGCGCCGTGGCCGGCCCGGCTTCCGTGGGCGCCGCTGGCTGGGCGGCCGAGAGCCCGACGCTGCGCCCCAGGCCCCGCGGCGTCCGGCGCGCTCAGCGCCGCATCCCCGCGTGGGGACTCGGGCGCGCGGTGACTCAGGCCCGGAGGAGGGGCGCGCGGCGACACGAGGCTCGCCCGGCCCCGGGGGCCAGATAAGGATGGAGTTGTTCTCACTCGCTGAACGTTTCAGCGCTTTCCCAACCATCGCAGGGCTGCGTTTTAAATATTTCATGCTTAAATACGCTTAAAGCCGGATGCTTCCTTAAAAACCACCAATCTGGTGACCACGAGAACTTGAAATAACGTATTGAGGCCTCAGTTGTCAAAAAAAAAAAGAGCAGGGCAAAAGTTAAAGAAGTGAAAACGTTTTATTGGGGACATTCATGGGTTCTGTAAGGACTATTTTTTGTTGTTGTTGTTTTACTAATCAGCTTTCATTAGTGTCTGGGTATTTAATCTGTGGCTTAAGGCCACGCTCCTTCCAATGTGGGCCAGAAAAGAAAAAAGGTTGGACATCCCCTCCCAGAGGAAGACCCCGCAATATAGAGCTGGGCTCCATTACAATATACCAGGGAAAAGCGGGGTTTGTAGTGCGAGGAGCAGGAGTCAGTGGTTGGAAAATTGCTAAAAGGAGTCATCATCGAGTCTGCGGAAAGTTATGGCTGGAATAACCTGACAGGATTCCTGCTGAAAACAGGCCAGGTTAGTCAGATACCAAAAGAGAGGGGAGTGAGGAATTTCCCTCAGGTATCCAGAGTAGAGGATTCTTGCTAAACTGCCTTGGCAGCATTATTTGCTAAAACTGGATGTTACAACCGAGTGCACAGGTGGGTCTAGAAGGTTCGGAAACCTGACTAAAGGTTGGCCAGGCAAAGAATCTTTGTCACAATCTCTTGGTCATTGAAAGGATTGGCTATCAGGCTCGGCGCCTGTGGCTCAACGGGCTAAGGCGCTAGCCAGGTACATCTGAGTTGGCCGGTTCGAATCCAGCCTGCGTCCGCCAAACAACAACGACGGCTGCCACCAAAAAATGGCCGGGCGTTGTGGTGGGCGCCTGTAGTCCCAGCTACTTGGGAGGCGGAGGCAGGAGACTCGCTTGAGCCCAGGAGTTGGAGGTTGCTGTGAGCTCTGATGCCACAGCACTCTCTCCAGGGTGACAGCTTGAGGCTCTGTCTCAAAAATAAATAAATAAATAAAAAATAAAAAATAAAGAAATGATTGGTTACCTTTTTTCTTTTTATAACTGCTTTATTGAGAAATAATGGGTGCACCAAACACCCTTTTAAAGTGTATCATTCAGTTGAGACGGGTAAATTCACACCTATTGGGTATGGTATACACTGGGGGGTGGGGCACACTTAAAACCTTGACTCAATTTGTGTGAAAACGCAAAGTATATAAAGAAAACACGCATACCCCCTTAATATCCTGAAATAAAAATAAAAATTGTAAAAAAGTAGTTTGTAAACAGAAAAGTGTACCATTCGATGATTTTTAGCATATTTAAAGATATGTTCAACTAGCACCACAATTTTAGAACATTTTCATCACCTCAAAAAGAAACCCACACCTTTTAGCTATCACTCCCTCACCAACCTTCACCCTAAATACAAGCCCTAGAGGACATTAACCAAATTTCTGTCTCTATGAATTTGCCTATTCTGGACATTTCATAGAAAGGGAGCCATACAATGCATGGCCTTTTGTGTCTGGCTTCTTTCATTTAGCACAGCAGTTCTCAACCTGTGGGTCGCCACCCCTTGGTGGGGGTCAAATGACCCTTTCACAGGGGTTGACTAAATACATCCTGTATATCAGATATTTACATTATAATTCAGAACAGTGCGAAAATTACAGTTATGAAGGAGCAACAAAAATAATTTTGGGGGGCAGCGCCTGTGGCTCAGTGAGTCAGGCGCCAGTCCTATGTGCTGGAGGTGGTGGGTTCAAACCCAACCCCAGCCAAAATAAATAAATAAATAATTTTTTGGCTGGGGGTCACCACAACATGAGGAACTGTATTAAAGAGTCTCAGTATTAGGAAGGTTGAGAACCACTGATTTAGCATAATGCTTTTAAGGTTCATCCACGTTGTGTCACGTATCAAAACTTCATTCAAGGGCGGTGCCTGTGGCTCATTAAGTAGGGCGCCAGTCCCATATACCAGGGGTGGCGGGTTCAAACCTGGCCTCGGCTGAACTGCAAAAACAGAAAAATAGCCAGGCGTTGTGGCAGGCACCTGTAGTCCCAGCTACTTGGGAGGCTGAGGCAAGAGAAACCCCTAACCCAGGAGTTGGAGGTTACAGTGAGCTGTGTGACGCCACGGCACTCTACTGAGGGCGATAAGGTGAGACTGTCTCTACAAAAAAAAAAAAAAAAAACTTCATTCAAGGCTGTCACAGTGGCTCACACCTGTAATCCTAGTACTCTGGGAGGTAGGTCCAGGCAGGTGGACTGCTTGAGCACAGGAGTTTGAGGCCAGCCTGAGAAGACAAGAGACTCAACTCTACTAAAAATAGAAAAACTAGCTTGGCACCTGTAGCTCAGTGTGTAGGGCACTGGCCACATACACCAAGACTGACGGGTTCAAGCCTGGCCTGGGCCTGCTAAACAACAATGACAACTGCCACAAAAAAAAAAAAAAAAAAAAAAAAAGCCCAAGAGTTTGAGGTTGCTGTGAGCTATGATGCCACGGCATTCTACTGAGGGTGACATAGTGACACTCTGTCTCAAAAAAAAAGTAATAAATAAATAAAAATGGAAAATCTAAAAGGGCATTGTGGCCGGCACCTGATATCCCAGCTACTCGGGAAACTGAGGCAAGAGGATTGCTTGGAGCCCAAGAGTTCGAGATTTCTGTGACCTATGACACCATGGCACTCAGAGTCATACTCTGTCTCAAAAAAAGAAGAAAAAACTGGGTGGCGCCTGTGTCTCAGCGAGTAGGGCGCTGGCCCCATATACCGAAGATGGTGGGTTCAAACCCAGCCTTGGCCGAACTGCAAAAAACAGAAAAATAGCCAGGTGTTGTGGTGGGCGCCTGTAGTCCCAGCTACTCGGGAGGCTGAGGCAGAAGAATCGCCTAAGCCCAGGAGTTGGAGGTTGCTGTGAGCTGTGTGACGCCACGGCACACTACCGAGGGTGATAAAGTGAGACTCTGTCTCTACAAAAAAACAAACAAAAAAGAAGAAAAAAATGTTCATTTTTACTGCTGAGCGCATCTGATTGTATGGATATACTACATTTTGTTTATCCATTCATCAGTTGACAGGCATTTCTCTTATTTCCACTTTTTAACTATTATGAATAATGCTGCTCGTATGTAAGTTTTTGTATAGATACATGTTTTCATTTCTGTATGGAGTATAGAAGCCCACTTCTGTATTGTGTGGTATTAGGATTTAGGAGTAGAATCGCTGGTCTATGTCTAAACATTTAAGTAACTGCCACTGATTTCCAAAGTGGCTGTACCATTTAATAATACTCCCACCAGCAGCGAAGAATCATTCCAGTTTCTCCATATATTCACCAATACTTGTTAATATCTGACTTTTTGTTTAGAACTGTCCTAGTAGAACTGTGAGTGTTATCTCCTTGTTGCTATGACTTCCCTTTTCTTTCTTTCTTTCTTTTTTTTTGAAATAGAATCTCTCTGTCACCTGGGCTAGAGTTAGAATGCAGTGCCATTATCATAGCTCAGTGTATCCTCAAACTCCAGAGCTCAAGCAATCCTCCTGCTCTAGCCTGCCAAGTAGCTGGGACTACAGGTGTGCACCAGCACACCTGACTAATTTTTCTGCTTTTTTCTAGAGATGAGGTCTTGCTCTCGCTCAGGCTGGTCTTGAAACCCTGACCTCAAGCAGTCCTCCTGCCTTGGCCTCCCAGAGGCGTGAGCAACCTCAGCCAGCCTGATTTCTTAATATATGCTAAGAATGACCCCGTAATTGTGTAAAGCTTTGAGGGCATCTTAAACAACACGCCTCCAAATTGTATGTATCCTGAAATATATCTAATAATTTCTTAAGACTTAGCTTCTGCAGGGATTTCAGCTTTCTCTAATAAATGGCAACACTCTGAGGGGAAGGTAGGGGAACCAATAATAAAATCTGTGGCTGGCTCTTTTGAATTTGATCCCTAGCAGCATTGGACAATACGGTATGTATAGAGCGAGTGCCCCTCAAAAGTTTTTGGAACAAATAAATTTGCCTGGGAACCCAGTGGTTTTGATTTGAGTCCCTTCCAGTTGTCCAAGTGCTGCACAGAACTTACACCTGGTAAAAAGACGTCAGAGTCATTGAGACATGGTTCCTGGGGGATTAGTGAACTTGTCCAGCTGCCAAGACACAAATACATGATGAAATCAGATAAATTTTGCCAAGAGGTGTGACAGGATACATTTCTTTGTGAGAAGTATTGCAACAGATGTTATGAGTTCAGGGGAAAAAATAATGTGGCTACAGTAAGATAGGGATAAAAACCCCCAAACAGAATGTAAGTTTTCTTCTTTTAGTGAAACATTAAAGAAGATGTGATCCTGGTAGGTGGAGAGTGATAAAGAGTCTCTCCTTGAGAAAACTCTTAGTAAGGCTCTTCTGAGCCTGCTCCTCGAGTAGGCCCTCAGCCTTAGCCTACAACAACCAGAGGCACCCAACACAAATGACTTAGTCTGCTCCCTGCTACCCCCCACATTAAAAGAATTAAACAGACATAGTTTCTAATACTTCAAGGCCACATCCGTAGGATGACCTTAGCACCTCTTTTAGTGCCTGCCTGAGAAAGCTCAAAGCTGCCGAAAAAATTTACTGTTTGTTCCAGCCAACACAGATACAGGGCCCTGAGCATCCTGTCTTAAAACATTTATGAAAAAAGGCTTGAAATTGTGAATCACTCTTCTGTCCCTTGAAAGTGTATGTGTATCTCCTACAACCCTTTCAAGGACCCCACAGCTTTGGAATGTAATCATCAGGAAGTCCAGGGCCCTGTCTCCCACTGTCTGTGGGAAGGTAGAGTCCTAACTTTCATAAATGCCCGCTAGCAGACACAGCCGCATTATCTCATTTGCACCAACCAGACCATTGTAGTTTTTCACTTCCCCAAATCTCCTGAACCCCCAATTGCTGCACTCCTTAATCCCTTATTCTCTTGTCAATGTCCAGTCTCCCTTTGCACAAATCGAGTTCAGTTCATGCTGAGCCCTATTCCCTATTGCAATAATATATTACTGATTAAAATCTGCCTTTATTAATTAAACTTGTGTCTGGCTTTTTCTTTGATGAGAAAGACGAAAGAAAGACTTTCAAAAAGGATTTTCTGAAACAATAGCTCAGAAGAGAGATGCTTCTGCTGCAATTGGGCTTGTGTTTGGTGGAGAATTAAGAGAGAACTGAGACCAGAGCTCCCTTATCCTCTAAACACCAAATCGTCACCCTACTAGCATCTGCTTTCTTATGCTTTGTCTTCATTTCTGCTATTTTAAGATGTTTGCTCCTAGCAAAGACCAACTTCTCTTTTCTCAACGGGTTAGCCTTTACAATTTCCCTTTCTCTCTTCTCTCTTTCTCTCTCTCGTTTTGTCTATTTTTTCCTCACTCCTGAATCATTTCAATCTGAATGTAAATATAGTTCTCAAAAACAATTCCTTTTATCCCAATCTCCCCCCAGCTCCTCATTCTCAGCAGAACTTCCTGAAAAATCTGCTTACACATGCCATCTCCATTTCCTCACCTGGCCGTCTCTTCAATCCATTCCAGCAGGACGTCTGTTTCCGCCACTCCACTTAATGGTTCTTGTCAAATCACCACATTCATCAGTGTCTTTTCTAACTTCATCTTTAACACTCAACAGACTCCAGTGAAATTGAACTTAGCATTCATGTAGCTCCTTGTTAGGGAGCTTTGACCCTGTTACTTCCAAGGACCTACAGTTTCCGTGCTTTTCACCTTTTTGCATTTTGCTCCTTCTCTGTCTCTTTCATTGGTTTCTTTCCTGCCTAACTTCTTAATGTTGCTTCTCTACACTCATCCTCTAGGCAATCTCAACTAGTTGAGGAAAGAAATTTCTGATACAGGTGGAGCATGCCAAATCAAAAAATATGAAATCTGAAACGCATCAAAATCCAAAACATTTTAAATGCTAACATCATGCCCCTCCCCCCTAAAAAAATGCCCATTGGAGCATTTTGAACTTCAGATCTTTTTAAATATTAACCAGTTTATATTCTGCAGATGTTGCAAAATTTGAAAAAAATTCCAAAATCTGAAACATTTTTCTCCCAAGCATTTTGGGCAAGGAATACTCAGCCGATAGTGGCATACCTTTTTTAACCTAAAGAAAAATAGTAATCACCATTCCCTTAGGTCTGTTATGACTGCCTTTATGCCTCTAAGTTTCCTGTTCTATCTAAAATACCTTCCTACTTTTCTACCATCATTTCCTCCTGTTAAAAGTCCTACCTGTCCTTTTTCAGTGTCCACTCAAGACGTCCTTGAAGTCTTCGTTGATGCACCCTGGGGGAATTTACCTCGCATTCACTTAGTGTATATTTATTTCCCATGGCAGGCATCCGGCTGGCACTGGGTAGCTACCTTGCTGAAACTCACAGTCAGTTAGGGACCTGAACTGTTATCACATTTCACTTATCTGTTATTAGGCTCCTTCTCCCCATTTAAGTTAGAAAATCCTGGGGAACAAAGACCATGTCATGTTGGTCTTTATATCCACATTACCACTCAATACAGTATCTTAACCTTATTGGCTGCCCAATATACGTTTATTGCATTGATTATGGCACATTCCTTTGTCGCCATTTGTGTCTGTTTCAATTTTTTGTACCACAAGTAACAGAAAACTAAGCCAACAGAGTTCATGGGCTAATCAGCATGGTTTGAACAGCTTAGTAGCACCATGTATAAATCTGGCCTTTCCCTTAGCTTGTAGCCTTATGGTCACAAGATCAGCGGCTCCATCATCATGATTGTACCCAGGCTCTGAGCAGAAATGAGGGGGAAAGGCAGGGTCAGCCTTATTTGTTCCTTTTGCCAGGAAACAACCAGAAGCACTCCCAGAAACATACGCCAAGCTTGCATCTACACCTCACTAGCCAGAACTGTGGCAGAGCCCCAGTGGAGGCTGAGAAAGCAAGTGTTTGACTCTTGCAGCCTCAGTAACAGAAAGCAGCCATGCAGAAGGGGAATGGGGACGGCTCTTGGGTCACCCAATCAGCAGCGTGCACCCCATACTAAAATGCAAACTAGCCAGGAATACGCTTTGATAATTCTTCTTAAGGATGATGGCACCTGAGACTCTTACCTTTTAATTTTTTATATTTTTTTTTTGTTTAGCAGTTCGGCCAAGGCCATCTTTGAACCTGCCACCCTCGGCTTATGAGGCCGGCGCCCCACTCGCTAAGCCACAGGCGCCGCCCTCTGACCTTTTTCTTTCCGCATTCTTCAGTAAGTCCTTACTGTTTATTATGTGCCAGGAAATGTTCTAGGTGCTGGAGACACAGTCATGAATAAAATAGAGTCCCTGCCCTTAATGGAGTTTACATTCTAGTGAGAACAACAGTCTTAAAAAAGCAAATAAATATAAATTCAGGCAAGGATAAATACCATGAGGAAAAATACACCAGAGAGGGGAACAGAGCATGAAAGGGACAGGCTGCGTCAGGCAGGGGTCAGAGAAGTTCCCTCTGATGATTATTTCAACTGACAACCAAATTAATTAAGAAATCTAAATGTGAAGATCTTGGGACAAGGCGTTCCAGGCAGCAGAAATGGCAAACACCAGGGCGCTGGCCCCATGAGCTGGAGGAGGCAGGTTCAAACCCAGCCCCGGCCAAAAACTGCAAAAAAAAAAAAAAAAATTGTGCATACTTTTTTGTTGGCACCTTCTGTACATACACACATTCCAGTCTGAGTCTAGAGCCCGAGAACCAGGACAACCCATGGTATAAGCTCCAGTCGGAGCCTAAAGGCAGGAGAAGGCAGATGTCCCAGCTTAGAGACAGTCAGGCTGAGAGAGATAATTCTCTTCCTCCACCTTTTTGTTCCATCCAGGCCGCCAACAGATTAAGTGAGGCCTGTGCCCGCTGGGGAGGGCAAGTTTTGCTCAATCTTCGGATTCGTTAATCTCCTTTGGAAACACTGATATAGGCACACCCAGAGTAATGTTTAACTATTAAGGTGTCCATAAAGTTTGTGTGTACTTTAAAATAGTTGTCTATTTATAGCTTAGCACCAATCAGATTAACATATAAAATTAAGTGTCACAGGAATTGTTAGCTCAGGCCGCCAGAAATCCAAGGTATAATGTGTTCAGGGTTTGTTGCTCCAGTGGCTCAACAAGTTCATCAGAGACTCAGTTTCCCTCGTCTCTCCCTACGGCCTTCAGCAGGGTTAGCTGCACTGTAACAGCCTCTCTTCCTCTTTCGGCTGACGGTGGGTCGTCTCTGGTCTTAAATCATCCACAAACTCTCTCCCTTGGGGTCAGAAACCACATCGAGGTCAGCCTTCTAGCAAGAATTCAGAGATTCACCCTAATTGGCCTTCTTAGGTCACGTGAGCACCCAGGATCAAAGACTGGCAAAGGAAATGCCAGTTTCCTGGGATTTAGACCAGGGCTATCTCTAGGACTGGAAGCAGAAGTTCGCTTTCCCTAGAAGTACATGGGTGAAGTAGGGAGGAAGTGAACAACCGAGTGAACAGATGTGTGTGAGAGGGGACAGGGCTTAGGGCAGCAGTGAGATGCCAGGCAGCTGTATTATTGGTGTTTTCTCACTTTGGTGATGTGGGTGCGATCCTCATCAGCTCCCTTTCATAGCCATCCAAGCTCTTGAGTTAATGTCGAGGGGTAAGTGGAGGAATAAGACTTCACATGTTTGCAGGCAATTCTTGCAAACTACATTTTTAAATGATTTTCCCCATGCATGAAGTTAATATTGTTTCTGAAGTTGTGATTTTTATGTCCTGTTGCCAAAAAAAAAGACTAGGAACTGTATGTGCCCAAATTCGCATCCATTTCCCCTCCTTGGGTTCTATCCAGTTGTCAGAGGGCATGTGTTATCTGTTGCCTGCACAGTTCATCTTCCTGGCCTGGGTAAAGATTAGTGTAATTGCCACAGTCAGCCCTCATTTAAGATCTTCTCCTTTCCCTGTACTTCATAAATCCAGGCATGTTTTCACCAGGCACAATGCTCATCAGAGATTAGGGTAAATTTGACTACAAGAATAGGCAGGAATGTATGAATAAAACAGTAATTATAAGATAAACATTGTATTCTTTAAAATACACAAATGTCAACATCATAATAAGTGAATGAGAAGTAAAAGAAAATGATATGCTATTTTCTTTTTTTTTCTTTTTCTTTACTTTTTTGAGACAGAGTCTCACCATGTTGCCGTAGGTAGAGTGCTGTGCCATCACAGCTCACAGCCACCTCAAAGCCTTGGACTTAAGCGATTCACTTGCCTCAGCCTCCCAAGTAGCTGGAACTACAGGCGTCCACCACAATGCCTGGCTATTTTTTGGTTGTAGTTGTCATTGTTGTTTGGCAGGCTCAGGCTGGGTTCGAACTCACCAGCTTCGGTGTAAGTGGCTGGTGCCCTAGCTGCTGAGCCACAGGTGCCAAGCCAACAATTCTATTTTTAATTGATAAAAAAACTAACCATAATCTAGTGTCTACCAAGAGAACAACAGTTAAATAAATTGTTCATTATCTATTCAATAGACTATTATGTGGCCATTTAAAAATCTCATTTCTAGTTAATTACCTAGGGAAGTGACTGCAATATACTTGTGGAAAGTTGAGAAATAATATATTTCACATCATCTCCATGTATTTTAAGTGTACTAGAAAAAAATACAGGAAGTGTTTGGCTCAGCGCCTGTAGCTCAAGCAACTGGGGCACCAGCCACATATACCAGAGCTGGCGGGTTTGAATCCAGCCCAGGCCCTCCAAACAACAACGACAACTACAACCAAAAAATAGTCAGGCATTATTGTTGTGGCGGGCGCCTGTAGTCCCAGCTCTTGGGAGGCTGAGGCAAGAGAATCGCTTAAACCCAAGAGTTTGAAGTTGCTGTGAGTTGTGACAGCACAGCACTCTACCCAGGGTGACAGCTTGAGACTCTGTCTCAAAAAAAGAACACCTGGGTATTTTTTGGTTATTATTGTCATTGTTGTTTAGCAGGCCCAAGCTGGGTTCAAACCCACCAGCCCCGGTGCATGTGGCCTGTGCCCTAACCAGTGAACTATGGGCACCAAGCCATAAGACAGGATTTTTAACAGACAGAAAGGAAGACAGAAACAGAAAAAAGGCACACAGCCTCTGGCAAGGGGGAGGACCCAAGTCAGAAATCTCTCCCATGGGCCCTTTGTCTAGAGGTATATAGCGTCTGGAGAATTACATTTTGGCTAGGATTTGGTAGGTGGAAATACATCCTTTCAAAGTTGAACGCAGTCCTTCCCCTGAGCCAAGGTTATCAGGTCTTTGCAGTTTTTGTCTCAGGGAAGGGATTAGTGTGTGTCTTCCCTTCTCAAGGTGGAACCACCTCCCAGAAAAATGTCTCAGGCTGCTTTCGTTCCTGATCTTGTTTAGAGCCCAGAGGTTAAGGCCTGGAAAAGGCAGCCTATCTGTGCCTGGAAATGGGGGTCTGATTTCTGAGCTCACCTGGACCTAGAGAATAGGGGAGTCCCTGGCCAGCCCTGAGAGGTGGAATCCTGTATTTCTAGGACCTCCCCTCCAGACCAATTCCCCAGGTGCTTGAGTCCCTCAAACTGAGTCTCCTGTACCTGCAGCGCTGCATCCACAGCTTCAGCCACTAGGGTTATGAAGGGTGTGTGTATCGCTTCTGTAATTGGAAAGCAAATATTATTTATTACTCAATTTTCTCATGCAGAAATAGTGGTACAACATGTTTGGGAGGCACATTCTAAAAGATCGTCTTCCATTTTTCTCTGGTCAATTTCTGGACTAAGAAAACACTGGATGTGTGTTTCATTACATTTTCCACTTCTCTTATAGACGTCAAAAAAACTCGGTGCCTGTGACTCAACGGGCTAAGGCGCCAGCCACGTATTCCTGAGCCGTTGGGTTCGAATCCAGCCCGGGCCCACCAAACAACAATGGTGGCTGCAACCAAAAAATGGCCGGGCGTTGTGGCAGGTGTCTGTAGTTCCAGCTACTTGGGAGGCAGAGGCAGGAGACTGGCTTGAGCCCAGGAATTGGAGGGTGCTGTGAGCTGTGATGCCCCAGCACTCTATCCAGGGTGACAGATTAAGTCTCTGTCTCAAAAAAAAAAAACAAAACCCACTGTCAAGGAGCCACTCTTGGGCCATGATCACTTCCCCAGCCCACGCTTGCCTCCTGGCTCTCCACTTTCTCTTTGCTATGGGCTGGAGAATTCAGCTTGGCTTCCTCTCTTTCCTGACTCCCAGCATTCATGCTATCTCTTAGGAAAACTTCAGGTTGGCCACATCAGAAAACAGAGCTTTCATCCCTTCCATCCAAGCACACTGACAGATGCACTTTTTTTCTTTTCCCAAGAAAAGACGTTTGACACTATGCCCAGGTAGTTTTTCTATTTTTAGTAGAGACAGTCTTGCACTTGCTCAGGCTTGTCTCAAACTCCTGAACTCAAGCAATCCACTTGCCTAGGGCTCCCAGAGTGCTGGGATTACAGACATGAGCCACTGTGCCTGGCCCTAATTCCTTATGTTGTTCCTCCATAAAGTCCAGTCTTACATCTTCCCATTTCCTTTCTCTCCCATCTATCCTCTTTCTTACCTCCCCCCCCATTCTCTTCTCTAGAACATCAATTGTCAGACTTTGTTGTTATATCAGAATCACATGGCTTGTTCAAAACACAGATTACTCAGCTTACATACAGAGTTTCTGATTTTGTAGGTCTGAAATAAGACCCAATAACTGCATTTTTAAATTAAATTTGTTGGGTTTTTTTGTTTGTTTGTTTTGAGATAGAGTCTCACTTTGTAGTCCTCAGTAGAGTGCTGTGGCGTCACAGCTCACAGCAACCTCAAACTCCCGGGCTTAAGTGATTCTCTTGATGCAGCCTCCCAAGTAGCTGGGACTACAGGTGCCCACCACAATGCCCGTCTATTTTTTGGTTGCAGTTGGCCTGGGCTGGATTCAAACCCGCCAGCTCCAGTGTATGTAGCTGGCGTCCTAGCCACTGAGTACAGGTGCAGAGACTGTTGTTGTTTTCTAAGAGACAGAGTCTTGCTATTTTGCCCAGACTGGAGTGTAGCAGCTATTCATAGATGTGATCATAGCACACTACAGTCTCAAACACCTGCAGTGAGCCTTCTGCCTCAGCCTCCCAAGTAGCTGGGACTATATATAGGTACCACCAACCTGAGCAAGAATCTGCATTTCTATTAACCTTCCAAATAAGGCTGATAGTGATCTTGAGCCCACATTTTAAGAAATACCACACATTCCTTTCCACATCTCAAAGAGAACAGTTCCGTCCCTTCTCTTTGGTTTTGGCACCAGCCAATACGTAAGCCTTGAGGACTCACATTTTACTGCAAGAACTTATGAACTAAAATAGAATCCTAAATCCCCCATTAACTGAACAGATGCTCTCTGGGTCAAGGGGACCTCAGAAAAACTTGAAAGCTGAGATCCCAGCCAATGAAATAGGAGAGTAGAGGCATCTCATTATACCCCCTCCCTTGCTAGTGGCCATCAGGCTTTTTTCCCTAAGGACTAATCAGAAACCACTCTCAAGATTCAGATCAGCATTCTTCCCTGATAAGAGACTACCAAGTATGGAGTGGTTTTAACCCATCTATGGCATATGTGCAGAGAGGGTTTTCTTCTCCTATGCTACATTTTGGTTTTGTTTTTTTTGAGACAGAGCCTCAAGCTATTGCCATGGGTAGAGTGCTGTGGCATCACAGCTCACAGCAACCTCCAACTCCTGGACTCAAGCGAATCTCCTGCCTCAGCCTCCCAAGTAGCTGGGACTACAGGCACCTGCCACAATGCCCTGATAATTTTTGGCTGCAGCCATCATTGTTGTTTGGCGGACCCAGGCTGGATTCGAACCTGCCAGCTCAGGTGTGTGTGGCTGGAGCCTGAGCTGCTTGAGCCACAGGCGCTGAGCCTATGCTTCATTTTTTGAAGACTGCCATTTTCTGAACAAGGACCCCTTATATGGGGCATAAAGCTCAATTGAGCATGTGCAATATTCATGAGTCCTCCTGTGGCTTGTGAAATATGTCTATTTGGCCACCCACTCAACATAAATTCCCATTTCCCATTGTCCCTCCTTTGAAGCATATGTTCTTGGGTTCTGGCCAGAGGCTATGCTCTCTGGCCTGCTGGAATGGCCACCCACAGGCTACAACTCTTTAGGAGAAATTAAGCTCTCCTTTTCAAATTTATGAACTTTGTCATTTCTTCTGATGACACACTTCTCAACACATTTTTTCTCAACAAATATAATTAACTTCTTAAGGATTGAGGGTGCCAAGTTTAAGGAAAATATGCTACTTTTTCACTATGTTACCTCATCTTCGTCATTGTCAACATTATTGCTATTTAAATTTATTATGTGATTCTTCTGCAGCAAACACTGAGCTTAGTAATTTGTATTCATTTTTCTCCTTTAATCCTATTGGGAGAAAATGCTCCATAAATCTCCCACAATTCTCCATGTCTAGGCATCAGCAGTCAATTTGTTCAGATTTATTTTCATTTCAGAACAGGGATAAAGTATCTCTCTCTCTCTCTCTCCCCCCCCCCTTTCCTTTCATCTTTCAACATTCCAGGGTAGTAAAGATAAAGATCTCATTCTCCTCTGCCAGGGAAGATTGGCTAACATCCCAGGAAAACAAATACATCAATAATATCTCTATGAAAAAAAATAATAATAATATGTCTCTGAAGGACAGGGTGAGCAGGTTTCCCAGCCCTTCTATCAGGTTGGGGGTTTCAAAAGCTTGGTATTCCTCAGGTGTGACACAAAACCTCCTGTGTGGGCAACATCTGCCTGGGCCCATGCATCACTCCCATGGTGCTTGAGGAACAAGGGAAACTGATGTAAACGGGAGCTCTTGATACCTGCTCTGCCGTAAGTAATCAGCTGTCTAAATCCAAGTGGGCTCACTGCATCCTTACCGGCCAAATCTAGCGATTTTTGGCAAGTCACCCTAACAGCTGTCACCTGCTGCTCCTTAGGAACTGCTTGACTTCTTGGCAAATCTTTAAGATCGCTTTGGGAAATTGTTCCATTATTTCCAATTTTCAGAAGAGAACAACTCAGGCTTTGTGCAGTGTAGTAACATGAGTGATACCACTCAATTAGTAAGTAAAAGTGACATGATTTGATCCAAGCTGCTGCCTGACTCAGAGTCTACTGTCTTTGCAATTATATGTTTCCAGTGACAATTCTGAGGCCTTTGAAAGAAACTGATAAGAATCAGAAATGCTCATTACTTGAAGTAAATCTCTAAGGGGCCTAATGGGAAGAAAACAAATTGTTTCACCCCTATCCATACTCTCAAGGGGAAAAGCTGCTTCAGAACAATCGCATCTTAAAAATCCTCCTGGAAAACAGCTGCCTCAAAAAGAAAACGGTGGGAGGGGGGAAAGGCAAGCTTGAGGTTTCTGACATCAGTCTTAAAGTTTGCTTTTCCGTAGTTTCTTTTAGTAGCCATACATAGTATTTATACATTTGTAAATCCATTTTTTTTTTGGTAGAGACAGAGTCTCACTTTATTGCCCTTGGTAGAGTGCCGTGGCGTGACACATTTCACAGCAATCTCCAACTCCTGGGCTTAGGCGATTCTCTTGCCTCAGCCTCCCGAGTAGCTGGGACTACAGGCACCTGCCACAACACCCGGCTATTTTTTGTTGTTGCAGTTTGGCCGGGCTAGGTTTGAACCTGCCACCTTCGGTATATGGGGCTGGCGCCCTACCAACTGAGCCACAGGTGCCGCCCTATAAATCCATTTTTAATTTATATACAGTAAAAGTTATTAATATGAAGTGTGCAATTGGACAAGTTTTGGCAAATGTGTGCAGTGGCATAACCACCACCTTGCTTATAATATAGAATATTTCATCACCTTAAAATGTTTCATTGTAGGCTGGGCCCGGTGGCTCAAGCCTATAATCCTAGCACTTTGGGAGGCTGAGGTGTGTGGATAACCTGAGCTCAGGAGTTCAAGACCAGTCTTAGCAAGAAAGAGACCCATCTCTACTAAAAACAGAAAAAAAACTAGCTTAGCTGGGCCTTGTGGCAGATGCCTGTAGTCTCAGCTACTCGGGAGGCTGAGGCAAGAGGATTACTCAAGTCCATGAATTTGAGGTTGGTATAAGCTATGATGCCATAGCACTCTACCCAGGGTGACAAAGCAAGACTCTGTCTCAAAAAATAAACAAACAAATAAATAAAATAAAATATTTTATTGTGTAACAGTAGAAGGGAGGCTTAGAATGACTAGTTCCATTTTGTCTTTGACTACTTGAAGTAATAGCCTTTAGATTAAAAGCTTCTAGTTAGCTCTGTATATAGGCCAGATTGTTGTTTTTTTTTTGAGACAGAGTCTCATTATGTCGCCCTTGGTAGAGTGCTGTGGCGTCACATCTCACAGCAACCTCAAACTCTTGGGCTTAAGTTATTCTCTTGCCTTAGCCTCCCAAGCAACTGGGACTACAGGTGCCCCCCATGACACCTGGCTATTTTTTTGTTGTAGTTGTCATTGTTGTTTAGCAGGCCAGGGCCATGTTTGAACCCATCAGCCTCGGTATATGTGGCTGGTGCTGTAATCACAGTGCTACAGGCGCTGAGCCTATAGGCCAGATCTTTATTGAAAAAACTTAGTTTGTAGTTCAACTCCAGAAAATAGATGACTTACCAGTCTCTTCCCTCAAACTAACTCTCAAAGAGATAAGGAAATTGTGCACATAAGTAACAATGTTGTGTTAAAGAGTAATAGGAACACTGTGACCTGGGCTATGTCCTCCAAAGTTAACTGAACAAAAACAAAGAAGTTTTACAACCTACTCAGACCTTTGCTGATGCCCAGTTATCCATGGTGTTCCATTTCCTCTTGTAATCCTCCTCTTCAAACCCATTCCCTTAACATGAAAGGAGCCTACAGTTCATACTAATTTAAAATAGTTCCTTAGACCATTAGTCCAGCATCTGTTTGGTCTGCTGACTTCTGGAATAAAAGTCCCTGTCGTTGCACCAACACCTGTCTCTTAACTTACTGGCTGTCCCTTGGTGAGTAGTAGTACAAGCATGGACTCCGTTACCATTGTGCTCTGTTGTAAGGACTCTCTGCCTGCAACTGCTGATCTGCTTTCTGTCACTATCGGCATACATTTTCTAGAATTCCCTACAAATAGAATTATACAGCATGGAGAATTTATGTCTGACCTCTTCACTTAGCATCAGCATAGTGCTTTTGCAATTCGTGACATTGCTATGTGGACCACTAGTTCATTCATTTTTACTGTTGAGCAGTAATTCATGTTATTGATATGCCATAATTTTTTTTTTTTTGAGACATAGCCTCAAGCTGTCACCCTGGATAGAGTGCTGTGGCATCATAGCTCACAGCAACCTCCAATTCCTGGGCTCAAGCGAGTCTCTAGCCTCCGCCTCCCAAGTAGCTGGGACTACAGGCAGCCGTCATTGTTGTTTGGCAGGCCCGGGCTGGGTTCGAACCCGCCAGCTCAGGTGTACGTGGCTGGAGCCTTAGTCCATTGAGCCACAGGCGTCAAGCCTGATATGCCACAATTTATCTCCTCAACAACTGATAAACATCTGAGTTGTGTTCGACTTTTAGTTCAGTTTTTTAATATTATGTTAGCTATTTAGCTGCCATTAATGTTTAAATATGAGTGTTTGTCAGAATGTATGTTTTCTCCTGTCTCTCGGGAGCCATCCCCTAGAGGCTCCTAATGTCCCCAGAGAAAATCCCAACTTCACAATGATGTCTTTTTTTTTTTTTTTGAGACAGAGCCTCAAGCTGTTGCCCTAGGTAGGGTGCCATGGCATCACAGCTCACAGCAACCTCCAACGCCTGGGCTCAAGCAATTCTCCTGCCTCTACCTCCCAAGTAGCTGGGACTACAGGCGCCTACCACAACGCCCGACTATTTTTTGGTTGCAGCCATCATTGTTTGGTGGGCCCAGGCTGGATTCGAGCCTGCCAGCTCAGGTGTATGTGGCTGGCGCCTTAGCCTCTTGAGCCACAGGTGCTGAGCCATGATGATGTCTTTTAGGAAGCTTCCTCTGATTACCTTTTGCACTTTAAGTATTTTTCCCCACACAGTTTATAATTTATTCATTCATTCATTATTTCAATATCCCTGTTCCTGGACAACCCTAAAAGATAGGGCTAAGCATAAATAAGGCAGATAATAATCCCAATTCTTACAGAGAGCATCTAGTAGGTAAACTGGCTACAAACAAACAAAATCATAAAATGGGCTGGGCATGGTGGCTGACACCTGTAATCCTCACAGTCTGAGAAGCCAAGGTAGGTGGATGACTTGAGCTCAGGAGTTTGAAACTAGCCTGAGCAAGAGCAAGACCCTGCTTCTATTTTTTTTTTTTTTTTTAATAGAGACAGAGTCTCACTTTTTCCCCTCAGTAGAGTGCCGTGGCATGACACAGCTCACAGCAACCTCCAACTCCTGGGATTAGGCGATTCTTTTGCCTCAGCCTCCCGAGTAGCTGAGACTACAGGCGCCCGCCACAACACCAGGCTATTTTTCTGTTTTGCAGTTTGGCGGAGGCCGGGTTTGAACTCGCCACCTTCAGTATATGGGGCCGGCGCCTTACTCGATGAGCCACAGACACTGCCCCAGACCCTGCCTCTATTAAAAATAGAAAAACTAGCCAGGCAAAGAAGTGGACACCAGCTACTCCCCAGCTACTCGGGAGACTGAGGCAAGAGGATCTCTTCAGCACAAGAGTTTGAGCTATGATGCCAAGAGTGAGCTATGATGCCATGGTGCTCAACCCAGGATGACAGAGTGAGGCTCTGTCTCCAAAAAACCAAACAAAACAAAAATATAAAATGACTGTGGATCACAATAAGAGCTAGAAGGAAAATAATTAGAGAAAAAACATGATTCTAGGAATTGAATTGTATCCCCTTCCACCAAATTCACACTTGAAACCCTAACCCCCTATCTCCAGGTAGGGTAAGTGGAAGGTAATTAAGACTAAATTAGGTTGTAAGTTTGGCCCTAATCTGATAGGACTGTGGTCTTACAGGAAGAGGAAGAGATGGAGCTCTTGCTTTCCCTCTCTTTCTCTCTCCCAGAAAAGACACAAGAAGACCGCGTCTACAAGCAGGAGAAGAGAGCTCTCACCAGAAACGGAATCAACTGGCATCTTGATCTTGGACTTCCCAGACTCCAAAACTGTAGGAAAATAAATTTCTGTTGTTTAAGTCACCCAGCCTATTTGGTTATGGCAGTCCAAGCAGAAGAAGACACGCGGCTGGAGGTAAGGAGATCAAAGAGCCAAACTGCTGGAGTGTTGGATGGGTCAGTCTTTCGGGTGTAGATGTCATCAGGAAGATCTCAGTGAGCCCACAGACAAATCACGAATCAGGTCATTACACTCCCCAAGATGTAAGTCAACAAGTCAACATAACAACTGACTTGGGTTTAGGTGGTATAGCCCGGTGCCACTAACTTCTAAGGAATTCTGGGTTTTGAAGAAGGAAGGAAAAAAAAAACTGTTTGGATGCGGCAATGTGAAGCAAGGAAAACACTGATCTCTTGGTGCTAAGCAACATGGAGTGTTGAGTGTGGAGTGTGAGAGGTCAAGATCCATCACTTAGGACAGGGTACTAAAACTTTAGGCCAAAAGGGGAGTATGAGTAATGGACTCAGCGGGGAGTGAAGGTCCTGTGTCAGTCAATAACCTGAGAATGTTATTGGACTTCTAATGATGGCAAAGGTGAATGGCAGAGGGGGAAGAGGAGAAGAATGGCAAAAAATTATTATCTTGGAACCTGAATATATGGCTGAGTGCCTTCGGGCCCCTGCTCACTTTTGCATCTCTCCAAGATTCAGAAGGCTGGGAGGAATGCCTACAGAAGGGGCCATGACATGCATTGACTCTTCCATGCTCATCCACACGCCTCAGACTTTGCAAAGCTGTTTTGAATTTCACATTTTCCTTTCTACCAATTTTCCATTCATGATTCAAGTCAAAATTCACCTTTTTAGAGCCATTTCCTTTTTTTTTGAGACAGAGCCTCAAGCTGTCGCCCTGGATAGAGTGCTGTGGCATCATAGCTCACAGCAACCTCCAATTCCTGGGCTCAAGCGAGTCTCTTGCCTCTGCCTCCCAAGTAGCTGGGACTACAGGTGCCTGCCACAACGCCCGGCCATTTTTTGGTTGCAGCCGTCATTGTTATTTGGCGGGCCCGGGCTGGAT